>MU225256.1:1013276-1035778 GCA_018584345.1 Thuja plicata | reverse complement strand
CCAGTCATATTCTTCTTCTTCCTCCACAAGTCCCAAGTCTTTTGGAAGAAACTTGAATGTTCAATACAAGAAAAAGAAGCAATACAAGAATCCATCTAAAAAATAATATCACCATGTCTCCTCTAATATACATGGGGGAATAAATTCAAAAGAGATATCTAAGAAGAAAACTACAAGACAAGTATGGGTTCCAAAATCCATCATTGAAGATATTCTCCCTAAATCATCAAAAAGAAATGAAAAGCCTGCGACTATATGGATTCCAAAGTCTCTCTTGAAAGAGTCTCATATTGAGAAACAAGTGAATTTGACATTCAAGCTTCCAAAGGCTTCCACTTCATCTTCTTCCAAAAACATTCTTTCATTCAATGCGCCTAAACTGCAACCTCTGTTATCCATTCACCATATTCCTTCACATATTCCTTCATTCACGTTTCCTCCATCCTCTTTTCACCCTTCAAGGTGTGTGCTGATTTTGATCTTTCCTTCCTTTCCATCTACCCTTTCACAATCCTTCCATTCACTATCCCTCTACCTTCTACTCTTTTTCCTCATTTGCCTATTCCTCCTATCTTCCAACCTCACTCGCTTTGCATAAAATCTTATCCTCTATTTTCCTCTTTCATCTTCCTTTCCCTATCGGCATCTTTGAGCATATCATTTTGGATCCTTGGCATATCATGGTTTATCCTTTCAAGGAGCATTATCTAAAAATCTTGCCTTCTTCCAAAAAATTTAAAAAAAATAAAAATAATTAAAGAGAAACAATTTCATCCTATGGTGAAAACCACTCCCTTGTGGTGCCTTGGATAGGTACCATGATGAAAACCTGGCAGTCAAGCATCATGTGTAGTTCTTATACATCTTTCATCCATTCTATATTCTCTCTTTGATCTTGACAATGTTGATCTATACATGAACATTTGGGCTATCTTGTGAGCTATCTTACGATTATCTTGCTTTCATTCCTTTCATGTTTAGCCTTCATATCTATCTTCCTCCATTCATTTTTTCCTATCGCTATCCTTTTCCCTTTGGTCTTGATCTAATAAAAAAGAAAAAAGAAAAATAAAGAGTAAAACACGGTGCTATGAGGCCTCTTGACATGTCTACTCCTTTGGACTACATCCTTTCCTGCTCTTGCATTACGATTTTGTGACTTATCCTATTTTGGCCTTTCATTGCTTGTCCAAATATGCTTTATAGGATGTTTCTTTCTTTTCCCTAGCTTGGGTACTCTTGAGGTGTTTGCCTTTGAGGATTTCTTCCCTTCATTTTCCTTCATTCTCTTATCTTCCATCTCTTCCACCAGCTTTCTAATCCCTCCTGTCCTCCACCTTGCTAAGAATTGGGACTACACGATGTGATCTTGCTTGGGAGTTTGATGCCCATTCTGTATGGGGAACCCTTTGTACATAATTATTGATCCTGAAAAAATCCAAAAAAATGATATATTGTCAAAAATGCTACAAATTTGAAAATGTCCTGAAAAAATGATCATCTTTGTGAAAACCTAGCAATAGGCAAATGATGTATCTTCAAAAAAATTATATATTCCAAAAATACAAAAAAATGAAAATATTCAAAATATTCAAAAAAAAAAAAAAGGTGCCTTGGTGAAAACCTAGAAATAGGCGCCTTGGTAGCAAAAGTTCAAAAAAATTATAAAAAGTCCTGAAAAAAAAAAGAAGAAAAAATAAAAAAATAAGAAATAAAAAAATTGTAATAAAATCCAAGTGGTGAAAACCTAGAAACAGGCGCTACTTGAGGCCTTTGCACCCCTATTTCTTAGCGCGTGTCCTTGACACTTAGCCTTTCTCCATCATGTCTTTTCCTTGTTTCCTTGGTCTGGAATTGGTCTTTGTGAGTTTGCTTGTCTAAATACAATGAATTGATATTAGGGAATTTTCTTCTTGCTTTTCTTTATGAGAATTTTCCTTGATGGAAACATATATAGATTCTCTTCAAAATCATCATATGTGTCATCGTCAGTCAGTCCTTCATTAGCAATATGACATGACTTCTTACCTTTATTTTTGTAGTCTCAAAATATTCTGAATCTATTTTCCCTTTTGTTCTCATCTCAGTTGTCTTTCTTCTCATCATTGTCATTGTCATGGCATCTAGAAGAAATATGTATAATCATTACATTTTTTAAAAATCAAGGGAAGCTTACCTCGGTATTTGTCTTTACCTCTCTATAGTCTTCTAGCTAATAGAGATTCAAATTCTCTTTCATTTTCTTCATCTTTAGCATATAGTTCTTCTAACTCACTCTTGCAGCTACAAAATCTTTCACTAGCACTACCTGCATATTCATCACTAGGTCTAGACTCCCTAGAACTTCCAATATTTAAAGATGATTTAAATGTAGACTAGATCCTAGTAGTAGCAGGTAAACTATTATTAAAATCATTAAGCTCAAAAGAAAGCAACTTACCAATAGTAGCATCCAGTGAAACAGTCATCTGAGCAATAGATCTTAGTTCTTGTGTTGCAGACACTCGAATGGCATACATAGGTAACAATGTTCTTAACAACTTTCTTTTCACATCTTCTTCAGTCATTTGACCTCTAGCACCTCTAATAGAATTCACAGTATCCTTTAGTCTAGTGTTGTATAGTGTAACATTTTCACCTTCTTTCATTCTCATATAATCAAATTTCTCTCTTAAGTTTTCAGTTTTTTCCTTCATAACATGTCGATCTCCGCCATGTATCAATTCAATCCTATCCCACATATGCTTTATTGTATCACATCCTATAATGTCATTGAACTGCAGGTCGGTGAGAGTAGATGATATCTCAATCAATGCTTGTGTGTGGTCTTATTTTTCTCTTATCTACTCAACTATCAAGGGACCAGTTACCGATGGTGTATACTCATTGTCAACATAATATATTGCATAATCTCCAATACCAGATAGGTGCAACCTCATTTGGTTTTTCCATGTAGATAAGTTATCTTTATTCAACTTAGGTGCCTCCCTCTTATAAATTTTTGGATCTTTAACTCAATTCCTTTTAGACTAATCTCTTTGAGTATTTAGATCTGATACCAATTATTGGATTTTTGAGAGGGAGTGAATCAAAAAACTATGATACTTAATACTTAAAAATTGTACTCTGATTTAACTTGGTAGGATAAACAACAGTTGCAATTGAATCACCAAATATCTTCAATAAATTAAGCAGTAACTTGCATAAAAATTAAATAGAATGCACATGAATCATTCAACACATTTGACAACATATTTAATGATGAAACCCACTATGGGAAAAACCTCTATGGGAATTGTCACCCAAAAATGAAAATACTCTTCTGAAGTATGCTAAGTTAAAAGCTTATCCTGTTAAAGATTACTATACACATTTGTTAAATATGACCATGTTAGGGGATTTAACTCAGACCCATTAAGATGTTCACCTTGTTAGGAGTGGCCTAGTTAGAGGGCTTTGAACACTCTTTTATAATTTCACCTTCCTCAAGGATTTTACAAAAGACTATTAGGTCCACTCAGTTAAGAGATTTTGCTGGTATAAATGCAAATAAGAAACAACATGTAAATGATGTGTAAAACTACAACTACCTCTTGCTTGATCAGATCCCTTTATGCTCTCTCTAACTATTGGCATCAATACTTCATTAATCTCTTCACTTAGACTCAGATTTATTACTTCTTTTCTCTTCACTGCATCACTCAATAGCACTTCAACTTGCCAGCCATTTTTTCTTCAAATTAATCCTTTAAATAGACTCTCTTTTTTTCTCTTAATCTATTTGATTAGGTTTTCCTTCAATCACGCTCAACTGTTAGATTAACTTTTCTAAACTAATTCAGTGAACTTGACACTTGGTTGGCCACTTCAGTATCACCTCAAAACTTTCACCTTTCTTGTAAATAAAACTTTTACTTTTACCACTTAATCTATATCATAGATTTCTTCCTTAAGTTTTCACATGCATAGATATTGTAACCAACTTCCTTTTAATTCTTGTAATCCTTTATATCATTGTAGAATTGCATTAAATGAATTCTTAGCCTTGTTTCTCACATCTATTCTATTTGGTGACTAACTCTTGGTTCGGTGACTAGCATGCACTTCTTGGTGCTTCAATGTCTCAGTGTCCTGACCGCCTTCATAACCCTTTACTGACAGACTCTCTCTACTCGGTAACATAAATCTTTAGTCTTACCAACTTGCTCAATTTTCTTTACCAACTTGATAAAGTAGAGACCAATTATCTCAAGATTATCTTATCATTGTCTGATCTTTATCTATTTCCCAATTAAATCAACTCCAAAAGATATGGAAATTCAATATGAACCAAAAATTAATTGCTTGACATTAATGACAAAATAACAACTAATATAATTCTTTCTACAATCATGTATACCTTTAATCTTGTTCTTCATCATCATCTCCATCAGTTGACTAACAGGTCATACCGCAAAAACAACTCATGTATCAATAGACATCGTTCAAAACATGCCATGATATTGAAGATTGAGGCAGTCATGAGTAGGGTCTGTTTACAAAAAAATATAAAATCAAAAGAAGACTTTATGACCAATCAATCATTCAGTCCACAATTCTTTCCATCAATGGGATTGTAAGGATAATTTTGAGATGCCAACTTAGGAAGGATACATCCTGAAGGGAAAAAGATTGATTGACAAATAAGATGGATATTCGCTAGCAATAGTTGTGAAAGGAATGATAGCTCAGAAACTCAATCTCAAAGTTTATTTTTGAAGACTCTTTTGCAATCACCATGTCTAGGAAAATCTCAGTGTCATGGCATTAAGCTCAGCATATTGGGATTCTAATTATGGATCTTTATTATAAGCGCGTGCAAAGCAGAGAATAGTGAAAAGTGAACTAGGACTGGGTAGGAATTCTGCACATGTATGTAACTGGGATAGAACAAGATGAGGTGAAATGTACAATTCTCCTGATAGATGGTGGATCTAAATCTACTACACATGGTTCCCGAGACAGGTTTTCACCATGGTACTTATCCAGAGCGCTCGATTACCAGGTTTTCACTACTGGATGCTTATTTCTCTTTACATTTTTTATTGTTCTTTTTTTGACATTACCAAGGTTTTCATCATGATAATGATTTTTTCAAGACTTTTTTTTTTTTAATGGTTTTTTCAGGATCTTTTTGTATTGTTTTTAGATTTTTGCTAATATTTTGATTCTTTTGGATTTTTTAAAGCTTTTCTTTGTATAAGGACTTTTCTGATAAGTTATACATAAAAAAATGCTTCATATGTTGAATATTTATAGGATCGGGTAGTGTCTCTCCCTCTGGAATTGTTATTTGGTAGGCTCCAGAACCAAATTTAGATGTGATCACATAGGGTTCCAACCAATTAGGCTCAAACTTTCCTTTCTTCACATGATTCTAAAGGTTCTTCATGTTATTTTGGAGGACCAAGTCACCAATGTCAAACTCACAGGGTTTTACCTTCTTGTGAATTTTTATGCGCATGTGATTTTGATACACGCAGAGGTGGTTTAGGGCATTGAGACATCTTTCATCAAGGAGTTACAATTCTTACAAGTGCACAACTCGATATTCTTTTTCATACATCAAATTCTTCAAAGAGATTATGAGGGAAAGGAGCTCAATTTTGATACGAAGGACAAACTTAGTACCATAAACAAGGGCAAATAGGGTGGCTCCAGTAGGGGTACAGATGGAAGTACGGTAAGCCTAGAGGGAGGGATTCAATTGCAAGTGTCAATCATGACCAACTTCATCAACTATTTTATTGAGTATTTTAAGGATTGTTTTGTTTGTAGACTCAACTTGACCATTTCCCTATGGGAATTACTTAGAAGAACAATGGTGGGTAATGCCTAATTTCTTACACAGCTCTGTGACATCCATATTCTTAAAGTGGGATCCATTGTCTGTAAGGATTTCTTGGGGGATTCCAAAGAGGCATATAATGTAGTTCAAAACGAACTTTGAAACCTACTTTCCTGTGGTTTAATTGAAGAGGATAGCTTTGACTCACTTTGTAAAGTACTCAGTGGTGGAAAAGATGTATTTTTGGTCATTGGAGAAATTAGGAAAAATCTGTCCAACAAGGTCAAATCCCCAATAGGAGAATGGCCAAGCTGTGATAGTGGTTTGGATTTCTTGGGCTAGTGTGTATATCAAATCTTCATGTTTCTGGTAGGGAACACACTTCTTCACAAAATGGTAGGCATTATGCTCCATGCTTGGCCAATAATATCCAGTGTGTAATAGTTTCTTTGCCAAAGTGAGTCCACAAGAGTTGGCTCCGCATATTCGTTATTGTATCTCCTCTAAGTTTGTTTTTTCTTCCTCTAAATTTAGACACCTAAGAAGGGTTTTATCAACATGTTTCTGGAAAAGGGTATCTCCAAGGATTTTTTAATGTGAGGTTCGATGGATAAAGTTCTTACATTGGTTTTGTGTGAGGGTAAGTGGAGTGGTTCCATATATAAGGTAGGAATAAACTTCTCGGTACCAAGGAGAATTAGGATCAACTATTTCACATACCATCTCAGCCTTTGGTTGGTCATAGGCACAGACCTAAGATTCTCAATGAGAAACTTGCATCGTGAACTATGTTTAGGCATAGATATTAAAGATCCAATGGTATACATGGCTTCGTCTGCTTTATTATTTATTCATGGAATCCACTAGAAGATAATCTCTATAAAATATTGTTTCAATTCTACAACCATTTGGTGGTAGGGGACTATTTTATCATCCTTCATTTGGTATTCATCATTATATTGCTTGATAACCAACTGAGAGTCACCAAGGACAAGTAAGCTAAATATTTTCCATTGGATAGCTTGATGAAGTCCTATCACCAAGGCTTCATATTCTGTAATATTGTTTGTGCGTATAGATTAAAAATTATAATATTTAGGGATAAGATCCCCTTGAGGTGTCATGAATAGTATGCCTACCCCCGATCCTTTTTGTGTATAGGACCCAGCAAAGAATAGTTTCCATTGCATGCTAGGGGTAATAGTCATAATGGACTCATGTAGAAAATTTGTAATGATAGGATGATCCTCTTGAATAGGAGATTTTTTTATTTGATCTGTGATCACTTGTCCATTAATAACTTTGCATTCCACGTAGACAATGTCAAACTCATTGAGAATCATAACCCATTTAGCAGTGCGTCCAGTGAGAGCAACTTTACATAGTAGATATTTTAGTAGATCAATCTTTGAAACAAGTTGTATCCTGTGATTAAGCATGTAGTGGTGTAGCTTCTACGTGCATAAGACAATGGCTAAACAAGCTTTTTCAATAGCTCAATAATTTTATTTATATCCCACTAAACTTATGATGAGATAATAAATTGTTTTCTCTTTCCCATTGTCATCTAGTTGTGTCAAAAGAGCACCCAATGTGACTTCAGTAGTTGATATGTACAAAATTAAAGGTCAGCCTAGAATACCTAGAACTAGCACTGGAGGATTAGCTAGATATCCTTTTAGTTTTTCAAATGTTTTCTGACATAGCCAATCCCACTGAAACTTGGCATCTTTGTACAGTAGGTGGGAAAAGGAATGTACTTTATCAGCCAACTGTGACATGAATCTCCTGATAGACTGAAGTTTTCCTTGTAGAATGCACAATGGTTTCAACATTCTGGGGGTGGAATTTCTAAGATGGCTTTCACTTTCTTTGTATCTACTTCTGTCTCTGTGTGATACAATATAGTTTAGCAATTTGACGGATTGGACATTGAAGACATTTCTTTGGATTGAGACAAAGTTTGTACTTCTCCAATCTTTCAAAGATTGTTGTGAGAATGGTAATATGTGATTCGTGTGTCTTAGATTTACCCAGAAGGTCATCAACATAATCTTCCATAATAACATGCAGAAGAACATGAAAGATTGTGGTCATTGCTCATTGATAGGTTGCTCTTGCATTTTTAAGGCCAAAGGGCATGACCTGATAATAGGATGTACCCCAAGGAGTTGTAAATGTAGTTTTGTGTTGATCTTCTAGTGCTATTATGATATGATTATACCTAGAGAAGTCATCCATGAGGGACAACATTTTATGTCCAGCAGTCAAGTCCATTATGATATACATATTTGGTAGTGGAAAATCATCCTTAGGACATGATAAAATCATCCTAAGACAAATCTTTGTAGGTCCAAGCAAAATTGATTTGTATTTTCTTGAAAAACTCAGTCATATCCTTTCTTTCTTTTTCATTGAGCGATGTTGCAATAAATGTGACCTTTGGATTTTCTTATGTACCAATATTAACTATTATTGTACCTTCTATAAGGATGAAATATTTTCTGGTGTAAAAGACATAAAGGGCATGTCAACTTCTCCCTTCTCTAGTGCCTCAAAGAGGTTTTCAATATAGGACACATCCTTTGTTTATTTTTTTCTTTTTCCGAAGGTGCTTCAGAAAGGTTTTCACCAAGGGGGTGTCTTATCATTTTTTTTTTATTTTTATCTTCTTTTTTCATTTTTTTACTAAGAGTGTTGACCTGGCTACTAAAGTAGGCTTGGTCATTATAGTGTATTTCATGCTTGTAGTCTCGAAGAACCTTAAGTCCAAATAGTGCTACCACTGCCTCATTTGAATTATATATGTCCAAGGATGGTGGTGAATCTTGTTGATCCCAATCAATTAGCTCAAGGTTTTTAAGGGGAATATTAGGATAGGAAAGGTCAGCTTCTATAATGGAGAGGACACAGGTATAGTCATCAAGGTCATATTAATGTATTGGAAAGATACTTCAAATAATTCTTCTTCAGTTGTTGGAAACTACAATTGAAACAATTGTTATATTGTCATTTATATCAAACCTTAACTTGTAAGACAGTAGCTATCTTGTAAAGTGCCATATCAATTGATTGATGAAGAAGATTTGAAAAAGGAGAGATAACAAGAAGACCTGGTGAAATGGTTGAGTTATGTGAAACTACAATGGGTACTTTATGAGATTGCACCATGACAAGGTAATATATTGTTTATCTTAAGTCTAAGTGAAGTTTGGATGACTACAAGATTAGTCTTGACTGAGTAACAGAGCAAAAGATTAAGAAACTTAAGTTTGTACCGAGTGATGCGAGTGTCGACCGAGTGCTAGTATGTGCTGAGAAAATTTAGTTTTGACCGAGTATCAGTATTTTCTGAGTGTCAGATAATTATTGAGTTATCTAGTGATGACTGAGTGGAAGAGCACAGTATTGACCGAGTGTCAGTATTTTGATAGTTTGAGAAAGATTTGAGATCCCAGCCGACATAGTTGGTTTTCTTGGGATATGTGAAGCGTATTTAAGATAAGGATGATTGTTGTGGAGAATAAAATGATAATTTAAAATATGTTTAACCATTTTATGTATGGATTCAAGAAGGAGTTTTAGGATGTATTCTACAATGTAGATAGAATGATGGAAGGATTTGTTATATCTAACCTAACCCTAAGATCTATGGTGATGATTAAGCAGAAATAGTTCGAGCTACCTAATCATAGAGTTATAAGATTAAACTAATTGCAGGTTATGTGTGCGTGGTATGATGTTAATTTAGTTGATTGGAAAAATCTAAGCAGAAGGAAGAGAAGGCTGAAGAGAGAAGTATGAGATTGCATAGTGGTGATTGCTTGAAGTATTTCCAAGCAAATCTGAGTGAAAGAGATGACAATGAAGTTCAGTTAGTGAATTAGCATTTGAGCTATAATTGAATCTGTATTTGCAAAGTGAGTTGTATGCGTAACATAAGAAATAGTATGTTACCTTAATGTAAGGTAAAATTGTGTTGTTAAATTTGAAATTAGAATATGTATTGAAATGTAAGGGATAAATATGTAATATAAGATAAGAAACATGTGGGGAAGATAAGATGTTCCTTTTAACCTCAAATACACAAAGGAAGGATCCAAATTGATTAACCCAAAAGGAAGGATCAATGCATAAATGAATCAATCTATTGGAAATGAGAACAAAGAGGAAGACCTTAGATTCTGTTTTATAGAAAAGAATGTGTGAAATAGATTTAGGAAGATTAATAAATTTAATTGAAATGAATAGGAGAAAATTACTAACCTCAAAATGTTACAAATCTAAAGAATTCTATTTTTGGGGGTCTTCACTAAGTTTCTAAAAAATCTGCAATCGGATTTGGAATAAAAACGCAGAGACGGACAAAACCCAAAAATATTTTTTTGATCTAGCACAGTTCCAATTTTGACCCTCAAGTCAATGTCACCTTTGACCCAAAATTTTTGATTCCAACCTAGGGAAGAATCGACCTCTGATTCTGACCTAAAATCTTTGATAGAAAATCTTTTTTTGGATCCCGATAGTTTGTCGAAAAGGGTATCTGAATCTGCACTCCAAATCACTGTTCTAAACCTGTCCCTACAAGAAAAATGGTTTGTTTGTGGGGGGAGGGGTTTTCCTTGGTCAAACCCCAATTTTGGAATTAACCTCAAAGTATAATTTAAATTGCATAAGTAAAACAAAGTAAATGAACAAATTCACCTTGCTTGTATGGAAACCCTTGTGGTGAATTCGAATCCATGGATCCACCAGTATGTATGCACCAAATAGATGTAGAATGTAGAATGTAGAATGTAGGATGTCTCAAATCAATTACTTGTAGATATTCAACACCAATCTTGAATGGATCTTGGAATAGGAAGAGGCTTGGAGGAATGTGGATGGAGAAACATTCAACAAGAGGGCTCCATAGAGCTTGAATCCTTCAATGGCTACCAATGGATCTCCTTAATAAATTGAGTGCTTGAGAAGTGCTTGAATGCTTGAGAATAGATGAATTCTTCAATTGATATTTAGCTTGCTTCAAATATTGCTTCTTCACTCTTAGATTTCACTTCTTAAGTCTTAGATGGTTGATGATCATGGTTAGAGAAAATGAGAGAAGAAAGCTTCATTATATATGAATCTTGGGCACAATCTTCTAGAGAGGCCTACATAAGAGAATTAAATTCTAATTAGACCTATACCCCTAGAAGAGGATGTATATCAAATATAATTTAAGAATTATTGCTCTGAAGACCAAAATAGCTGACCCGTAAGCGGGAATTAATTCTTTCTGAAGCTTGACATCCAGAAACCCCAGAAACTTGAAATCTAGACCCTGGGTCAGAAAAAGGTTGATTCTGACCTAGGTCAAGGTCGAGGTCAACCTTGACCTAGAAAGGTCAATTTTGACCCTAAGATCAAAAGTCTCAATTTGTATTTTAGGGTGCCAGAAACAAGCTAGAGAAAAGTGGGAAATGGGGTAGAACCAGGGAAAAATATAGATCCAAGTTAGAGACCCATTCAAGGTGCTTGACATGACCCCAAACCACTTAATCTGAAGGCTAAACTAGTCTACAATGGAAGTTATTTCATTTTCCAACTATACATTTAGCCCCCAGTTTAGCAAGAGTATGGACTCGATGTAAACTCTTGGTAAAGGAGATCATGAAGAACAGATAATCTTATTGAGATCAAAAGGGACAAAGGAATCCTCAATCCCCCAGGAACTTAAGTCTTTATCAACCCTAAGATCATGATAAGAGAGACATCACAAATTAAGGATAGAAAGAGAGAGAGGGTTTTATTACCTCTCCCAATGAGAACTTATGTCCCATTGTGAACCACACAAGGAAACAGTGCAACTGGAAAGATGGAGTTGAACTGCCTAGTGAATGTGGCTACTCACTAGTCAACCCATCAGGGAGATCTAGTATTAAGGACACCTTTCGACCTTAAGGGATCAAAAAATTGTAAATTGAAATTGGAGAGATTAAGAGATCCTATAAGGTAAAAATCCAAGCTTTAAGGATTAGTCTTTAATCCATAAAGCGAGAAAGTTTGAAGTTTTGAAAATATTTTGAATGTGCGTGTGTGCAAAAAGTGAGTAGAGCATATGCTCCCATGTTAAAGTCATTGATAACACTTCAACAAGAGAAATGACTTTAATGGAAACATGAAAAAACTCTACTGATTACGTTTCCACTACGAGATGCCCCCAAATGAAGACAAATCAAGGGAAATACCACATAAACATACAAAGAACACAGAAGGGATCTACCTACTATCGGGTCAGTATGATCATAAGATAATATGTATATATAGATATGATATTATTGAAAATAAATTGACATCATTCCCCAAAGAAAGAATAACTACAATCATAATGGAGGAAAGAAAACTCAAGAGTTATAAAGAAGAATCTTTTCGGACCACAACATGGAGACCAAAAAGAATCAGTGCTACCATGTCTCAGATCCAAGTAGACTACACAAGGAAAACATTTACGAACATTAGCACAAGTACAACATAACATGAAAACAACATATAGTAGAGTAAAGATACGTATAGAGGAATTGTACAACGGGTTTGATTCTTTTATCACCTTGCATCAACAAAGTAACAAGGGTCGTATAAAAGAGTCTAACAAACATTTAGCAAACACATTATGGGAACAGCACCATACATTAAGCAAACACAAAAAGGGATACCATGAAGGACAAGCCAATCAAGAGCATCACCTACTCTCCCCATCTCAATTTATATCATTTAGGGAAGGTGAGAAACTCGTAAGAGGGACTATATCCAATACAGTAGGAATAATAGCCAGTTCCAAACAAGGATCCTCTTGAGAATCGTGTTGCTTGATACTAGGTGTAATTATCAATTGAGTTGAAAGCATATGAGTTAAATCAATATCAAGATCAATGGCCTCATATTCATCACTGGGATCAATAGGATCATCAAGAGTATACTCCTCATCAAGATTAATTAAAATAGGATCTAAGAAGTGAATAGGATCATCATAATCATTCATCTTAACATCATTATGAACATTAACTTCCTCCAACACATCAGGCATAGGTTGGTCAAAAGAAGGTAAAGAATTTTGAAGAATAGAATCACGAGCCCTAGCATTAGCTTTACACTTCTTACGATGTTCATTATCAGATTTGTTACATTTCTCTTTGTTTGACACATGTTGAGGACTAGGAGGAATGAAAATTGGTTCCTTTACAGGTTCTATAGGAGGATTAGTAGGATTTGTAGTAGGCTGAGAAGAAACACTCAGAGGTTGAGTAATAGAACTAGCTGTAATGGATAAGGGAGGTATAGAAGGCGTAGGCAAAAGACCACGGTTAAGATCTATCTGAGGCATGCTTAACTCGACAATATTGCGATGTTTATAGGCTTGATATGAATGAAAAAGGTTGTCAGGGTGAGGACGACATGAATTAGGTAATGAAGGCCAAAAAAAATCTAGAGTAGCACAATCTCTAGGCCTAGATGGTTCATACAAACTATGATTAATCATTTTCACTTCTTCATTATGAATGAACTTAATACACTTATGAATAGGAGAAGTGATAGCATGCATAGAAGTTATCCAAGGTAAACCAAATTTGACTTGAAATTGATAAAGTGGGAATGACAATGAAGGTAGTATCTACAACTTTACCACAAAGTTCAACAGGCAAGTTAATAAAACCAAGTGAAGGATAGAGAAAACCATTACAAGTTTGGATCCATGCATCAGATGTATCATAACAATCACGTTGTAGGTTTTTCATAAAAAGGTTTTCCTTAGTAATGACATTTATTAAAGATGTGGGATCAACAAGACAACCACATGCAGGTATCTTAGAAATCCTATCATATATATAAAGGGGACCATCAGGAGCCTTAATAGTCTCAGAATCATCAAAGGTAATTGAAAGTTCCCTAGGTCGTTTATCCTTAGTTTGTTTCTGAGGTTTAGGTGGAACTTGAAGTTGAAGTAGAGGTGAAGGATCTTGAACAGTAGGTGGAGATGAAACAACGCACTCCACATGATTAATAATGTGATTGAGATCATCCATCTTTGAATCATAAACAATATTCACAGAAGATGGTTGAGCTATGGTTTTAGTATCGTGTGTAGGTAAAGGATTCATTTAGATTTAAAGGTTTTGATTAGGAGGATAGATATATTTGTCCCCATTACCATCAAAAATATCAACAGAAAAATCATTAGAATCTATTAAATCTTGAACCTTATACTTTAGAGAATAACATTTTTAGTATCATGGCCATTCTATGGATAGTATTGACAAAAAGATTTAGAATCAAAGGATTTTGATGCCATCATGGTAGGGAGAAGAGGTCGAATAGGAGGCAAGGTAATCATATTAGCACTTAACAACCTACTCATAATAGAATGTAAAGATTCAGAGAGAGGAGTAAATGTACGATTCATACGGAAAGCAGTGGATGTAGAAGTGGCATTGTTGGATACAACAACAACTTGATCAGCAACTGCATTCGTCTATTTATTAATCTTGACATAGTTTTTAGGTTTCTAAAACTTATTAGAATTAGGCGAAGTGTCACTCTTATCAACTAGAACAGGAGCCATTAAATTGGTTCTCTCAAATTGACTCACTTGTAATTGATAATGATGAATTGCTGCAAAAAGTTGTTGAAAAGAGGTAAATTCAGTAAGCAGAATCTTATCTCTAATATCCTTTTATAAATTTGAAATAAACATATGTTGAATATCAATATCAGGAATAGGATAAGAAATCTGAGCATACAAATGCTTAAATCTACCAATAAAATCAGTCAATTTTTCCTTAGTGTTTTGTTTATAATGCATTAAATCAGTTAAGGAAACTTGCAGACCAATGTTATTTTGAAATTGTTGGATGAGGGTATTAGAAAGTTTAGCAAAAGAATCAATAGAATAAGGAGGTAAAGAACAATACCATTGCAAGGCCTTATCATGAAAAGTTCTAGCAAACAACTAAGCTAAAATCCTATGGTCATGAGCATAATCACTACAAAGGATTTGAAATGTTTTAACATGAGTAAAAGGATCTCCTTTACCATTGTAATTATCAAGATGAGGCATATTGGCTTGCTGAGGGACAGTAGCATGAATAATGTCTAAGGAAAAAGGACTACCCATGTCACATGTAGGAATACTAAACTTGGATTGGGTTAAAAATGCAAGTTGTTTTTGTAAAGATGACACGGTTTGAGCCAAACTAATAATTGTGGAATCATTAGAAGAAATAGGTGGCATAGAAATATTAGGAACACTAGGAAAAGTGTAGGAAGTAGTAGGAATAGAAGACACAACTGATGGAACACTTGGAACCACAGTTGGAAGGGGATTGGAATAAGTAAAAGGCACACTATGATATGAAGGTTGTGAGGTAGGTAGAGATACCGGTGGAACAATCACAGGAATAGATGAAATTGGGAGAGATGTAGTCATTAAAGGAGGAGTGTAAGTAGGAATGCTAGGTAAAGGAATGGAAGAAGGTCCCTCACTAGTGACAAGAGGAGTGAATCCTAGATCTTGAGCCTCTTGACCTAAAGGTTTAACATTCAAATTAACAAGATGAGTGATACCACGCAAGAGATTAACACCTTGATCACTATCACAAAGGAATTTCTTATGAGCCTCTATAGCTTAGATGGAATCTTGATTATGGTTTTCTTGAATAAGCTACTTTCCCATTTTATCAATTTTTTTTTAAAGTTTTTGTACTTGTTCAAGAGGAACTCTTAAAGCATCGTCCTCATCATGAGATGAGTGAGAAGAGTTATGCTCCATAGAAGGATTGGAATCATGAGTGGTCAAATTGTCATCTAGGATTCTAAGGAAAGGAGAGGAAGACTCAGGATCAAAGGAACCCATAAGACTACATCTTCTTCTAACCAAGATACTATAAGTAGGACTAGAACTGGTAAAGCTCATACACCAATGCAATGCAAATGAACTAATTTAGGAAACACAAGATTTTGATTTTTAATTTTTGAAATGTAACTGCAAGAACATAAAAGAAAGATAATCTAATATGCATGCAAGATCTAACATAAAAATGTAAATCTAACACCAAAAAGAAAGAGTTGTCTATTGCGGGTTCACCAAAATGTAACATAAGAAATAGTATGTTACCCTAATGTAAGGTAATATTGTGTTGTTACATTTGAAATTAGAATGTGTATTGAAATGTAAGGGGTAAATATGTAGTATAAGATAAGAAATGTGTGGGGAAGATAAGATGTTCCTTTTAACCTCAAATACACAAAGGAAGGATCCAAATTGATTAACCCTAAAGGAAGGATCAGTGCATAAATGAATCAATCTATTCGAAATGAGAACAAAGAGGAAGACCTTAGATTATGTTTTATAGAAAAGAATGTGTGAAATAGATTTAGGAAGATTAATAACTTTAATTAAAATTAATAGGAGAAAATTAATAACCTTGAAATGTTACAAATCTGAAGAATTCTATTTTTGGGGGTCTTCGCTAAGTTTCCAGAAAATTTGCAATTGAATCTAGAATAGAAACGGAGAGACGGACAAAATCCAGAAATCTTTTTCTGATCTGGCATAGTTCCAATTTTGGCCCTCAAGTCAATGTCACCTTTGACCCATAATTTATAATTCTAACCTCGGGCAGAATTGACCTCCAATTCTGACCTAAAATCTCTAACAAAAAATATGTTTCCAGATCCCAATAGTTTGTCAAAAAGGGTATCTGAATCTGCACTCCAACTCATTGTTCCAAACCTGTCCCTGCAAGAAAAATGGTTTGTTTGTTGGGGGGAGGGGTTTTCCTTGGTCAAACCCTGGTTTTGGAATTAACCTCAAATTATAATTAAAATTGCATAAGTAAAACAAAGTAAATGAACAAATTCACCTTGCTTGTATGGAAACCCTTATGACGGATTCAAATCCATGGATCCACAAGTATGTATGCACCAAATGGATGTAGAATGTAGAATGTAGAATGTAGAATGTAGAATGTAGGATGTCTCAAATCAATTAATTGTAGATCTTCAACACCAATCTTGAATGGATCTTGGAATAGGAAGAGGCTTGGAGGAATGTGGATGGAGAAATCTTCAACAAGAGGGCTCCATAGAGCTTGAATCCTTCAATGGCTACCAATGGATCTCCTTGATGAATTGAGTGCTTGAGAATTTGTTGAATGCTTGAGAATAGATGAATGCTTCAATGAATATTTGGCTTGCTTCAAATATTTCTTATTCACTCTTAGATTTCACTTCTTAAGTCTTAGATGGTTGATGATCATGGTTAGAGATAATGAGAGAAGAAAGCTTCCTTATATATGAATCTAGGGCACAATCTTCTAGAGAAGCCTACATAGGAGAATTAAATTATAATTAGATATATGCCCCTAGAAGAGGACCTATATTAAATATAATTTAAGAATTATTTCTCTGAAGACCGAAACAGCCGACCCGGAAGTAGGAATTAATTCTTTCCGAAGCCTGACATCTAGAAACCCCAAAAACTTGAAATCTGGACCTTGGGTCAGAAAAATGTTGATTCTAACCTAGGTCAAGGTTGAGCTCAACCTTGACCTAGGTCAAGGTCAAGGTTGACCTTGACCCAGAAAGGTCAATTTTGAACCTGAGGTCAAAAGTCTCAATTTGCAGTTTAGGGTGCCAGAAATAGGCTGGAGAAAAGTGGGAAATGGGGCAGAATAGGGTAAAAAGCCAGATCCAAGTCAGAGACCCATTCAAGTCACTTTAAATGACCCCAAACCACTTACTTAGGAGGCTAAAACATTCTACAATGGAAGTGCTTCCATTTTCTGACTATACATTATGTTTTAGATCACAATTTGTTGTTACTTTCTAACCATTGTATCAGTTGCAAAATCCTTTTAAACAAGGTTGACCTAAAAGTCATATTGTTAAATCCTTTAATCAAGGTGAAATTCTAATGGAATGGTCTAAGCCATCTAACAAGGCTTACTTCCAACAGAGTGATTAAATCCTTTAACCGGGTCACATTTAACAGTGTGTATTGTAACCTTTAATCGGGTTAGCTTTTCATAGAGCTCACTTCATAAGAGTGAAAAATTGATAGCATATTACTGGTGGTTTTTCCCATATTGGGTTTCCACATTAAATCCTAGTGTCATACTTGTGTGAATTTTATTTGATTTGTTGTACTATTAATATTTTATATTATGCAAGTTGATTACAGTAGGATAGTAAACTACAAGTTTATATTGTTGATTATATGCTATAGAGACCGAGTGGATTACTGAGTGGATCTAAGTTTTTTGCAGTGTTTGAAAGTTCAATTGGTACATTTGGACCTTGGATAACTAATTCACCCCCTCTTGTTTATTCTAAATCATTCTAACAATTGGTATCAGAGCTTGTGGTGCTTGTAGAGAAAATTTTGAAGGTACTTGAAGCTAAAGATCAAGATGTATAAAAAGGAGGTACCAAGGTTGAACAAGGAGAATTTCCCTGCATGGAAAAGTTTGATGAAGTTACACCTAGCTAGAATTGGAGATGCTGAAAAATACTATGTGGAAATGATTTCATAACAGTGCCTATTGCTATGACAGCTCAGCAGATGAAAGAAAAACAAGACTACAACCAAGCAATGTTGGAGATTGCATCAACCCTAAGCTATCCTAAATTTGAAAACATAAAAGATTGCAAGAATGCAAAAGAAATGTGGAATACACTGGAAAATATCTATGGAGGTGATACAAATGTACTGAGAGACAAATCTGAAAGCTTGAGAGGTAAGTTTGATGAGATGAGAATGCAAGATGGTGAAACTATCATTCAGTATTGTAGCTGAGTTAAGGAGGTTGTAAATTCTAATAGAGGAGAAAATGGAACTATTAGTGATGATATTGTTATTAGCAAGGTACTAGGAACCTTACTTCCTATATATTCTATTAGACTATCTACTATATAAGAACTGAGATGTACTCCTAGTAACAACTTAACTCTATAAGGTCTAGTCGGTAGACTTACTACTTTTGAAATGTCAAATTTTGAGAATTGCACTCCTCACCGTGTTGATTTTGCTTTCAAATCATAATTGACTCTTCATAAATCAAAGAAAGGAAAATAAATACATGTGAATAGCGATAGTGACACTTTTGATGAAGACCTTGATGAACTTGAAGCACTTATGGCTAGAAGACTACCAAGAGGAAGAGGAAAACTCAAAGGTAAACTTCCTATAATCTAGTTTTCATGTAACAAAGTTGGCCATATTGCTGCAAGATGTCCTGACAGGAATGACAAGGATGAGAGAAGAGAAAGAAAGTATAAAGACAAAAGAGATGAAAAATATTTCAGAAGGTATAAGGACTATAAATATAAAGGTAAGAAATCCTGCTATATGTTGAAGAAGAAACTGATAGTGAATCTGATAAATCTGATGACAGTTATATAGAATTTTTTTACATTGCTATGAAAGATGATTCTGATGAAGATGAGAAAAATGCACTTATTTCATATTTGAGTAAATGTGATAGATGGATAATTGATAGTGGTTTCTCACATCACATGACTAGTGACAAAAGTAAATTTGAAACCTTAAACTATTACAAAGGTGGTAGTGTTAAATTTGGCAATGACAAACCATGTCCTGTGAAAGGAAAAGGATCAATAAAACTAATTGATAAGATCATATGTGACAATGCCTTTTGGGTTGAAGGACTAAAATGTAATTTTTTTAGTGTTTCTCAGTTGAATACTTTTGGATACCGATTTGAGTTCCATCATATAAAAGATAAGATCTTTGATGCTCCTGGTGAACTGATTGGGAGTGGAGAATAGACAAGAGATAATTTTTTCTATCTAGATTTGTCTGATGAGACATATTTTTTTGCAAAATATGATGATATATGGTTATGGCATAAGAGGTTATTTCATGTGAAATTTAACAATTTGGTAAACATTAGTAAGATGAAAAGAGTAAGTGGGTTACCAAGATTGAAGAAACCTGATAATGTTATGTGTAAGCAATGTCAGTTGGGCAAATTGAAAAATTATAGTTTTAAGAGCAAAACCTATACTTCTGATAATGTTCTTGAATTGGTTCATACTGACCTTTGTGGACCTATTGGTGTACAAAGCTACTGAGGTGATAAAAATTTCATACTATTTGTTGATGATTACTCTAGAATGATGACTGTAATATTTCTCAAAGAAAAATCTGATGCTTTTCAGTTGTTTAAGTGGTATTTGGAAAAAGTTGAAAAGGAGACAGGTAAGAGCTTGAGATATCTGAGATCTGACAGAGGATGAGAGTTTATATCTAATGAGTTCACCTTATTCTGTAATGATAGAGGAATTAAAATATAGATGTCTGCTCCAAGGACTCCCCCACAAAATGGCATAGTCGAGAGAAGGAATAGATCAATAATGGATTGTGCTAGAACACTGATGATAGAAAATAATGTTGCCCAAAAGTACTAGAGAGAAGTTGTAAGTACAATAGTCTATACCTTGAACCTAGTACAAGTCAAGAAAGGTATTGATATTACACATTATGAGTTATGGTATGGTTATGCACCCAATGTAAAATATTTTAAAGTTTTTGGGAGAAAATGCTATATACTAAAGGACAACAGAAATTGAAAACTTGATGCTAATAGTGATGAAGGCATATTCCTAGGTTATTCCACTAAGAGAAAAGTGTATAAGTGTTTGAATTATAACACTAACAAAGTTGTGGAAAGTGCAAATGTTAGAATCGATGAATGTGCAGAAAAGAATGAAGTGGAATGCAAGCAAGAACCTAAAGATTATAGATCTTTCATTTATATGAATGAAGGAGAGCTTAGCAGTGTGCCTGAACATGAAAAATAAGTTGTCGAACAACAAAATGATGTTGCCGAGCAACACCAAGAAAATGTCAAGTTACAGAAAGATGTTACCGAGCATCAGGAGGAGAGTACCAAGGAAGAAGTAGAGACACAAAATGAACCTAAAATTAATTTTGATGATGAATATGAGCGTGAACAGTAAGAGAAAAGAAGACCAGAGCCTACAATAGAAAAATATGTAAGAAGACATCATAAACCAGATCAAATTATTGGAGATAAAGATTCAGAGGTCATGATAAGAAGCAAATTAAAAATTCATACATGTTTATTGTGTGAATTTGAGCCAAAATCAGTGAAAGATGCTTTAGGAAATGAAGATTGGATACAGGCCATGAATGAAGAAATTAAAAAAATTGAGAAGAAAAAAACCTGGACACTAGTACCTAGACCAAAGGACAAAAATGTTATTGGAACAAAGTGGGTATTTAGAAAAAATTTGAATGAAAATGGAGAAGTCATAAGAAATAAGGCCAAACTGGTATGTAAAGGTTATGCACAAGAAGAAGGCATTGACTATGGTGAGACATTTTCCCTAGTTGCAAGATTGGAAAGAGTTAACATTTTTGGCTTATGCAACCTACAAAGGATTCAAAGTATATCAAATGGATGTAAAATCAACATTTATGAATGGAACACTAGAAGAAGAGATATACATTGAAAAAGTTGAAGGATTTTTTTATTCAAGCAAGAAGAATATGGTTTGCAAGATACATAAATCATTTTATGGATTGAAGCAAGCCCCTAGAGCATTGTATGAGAGATTGCACAACTACTTAGTCAAGATTGGATTTACAAGGAAAAAAGACAACAGTAATCTGTACTTAAAGTCTGAGAAAGGTAAAGGGACATTGTTAGCTTAAATATTTTTTGATGATATCATATTTGGAGGACAAGATGTTTTATGCCAATTATTTTCAAAAGAGATGCAAACTAAATTTGAGATGTCTATGTTTGGAGAGATTAAATTTTTTGTTGGTTTGCAAGTATATTAGATGAAGAAAGGTATCTACGTTACACAATCTAAGTATATCAAGGAGATACTTAAAAATTTTAGCATGGAGGACTCTAGACTTGCAAGTACTCCTATGGCTACTGGACAAAAACTATCAAAGACTGATGAGACAGCTGAAGTGAATCAAACCCTGTATAGATCAATGATTGGAAAACTATAATATGTTGTCCACAGTAGACTAGATATTGCATTAGCAATAGGAATTGTTGAAATAGTTTTTGCAAATCCTAAATATATTCACTTAATGGTAGTGAAAAGGATTCTAATATATTTGAAGGGAACATAGGACTATGAATTTTATTACAAGAATAATGAGAAGTTTACACAGATGCAGATTGGGCAGGTAATGTTGATGAAAGAAAGAGCACAAGTGGTGGTGCATTATTTTTAGGAAAGAGATTAATCTCTTGGACAAGTAAGAAACATAATTGTATTTTTGAATCTACAGTAAAGGTTGAATATGTTGCAGCAACAGTAAATTGTTCAAACATAGTGTGGATCAAGAAATTATTGAAAGGTATGAAGGAAGAGATCACAGACCCAATTGTTATTTTTTGTGATAACACTAGTGCTATAAATATCTCAAATAACCATGTGAGGCATACAAAGACCAATCATATTGCTATCGAGTATCATTACTTGAGAGAGATGGTACAAGACTGTGAGACCCACCTCAGACAGTCCTTGTTTCACTGCTTATTTTGTTATACTTTCAGTGTTTTCTATACTTTCAGTGATTATGTACTTAGACATGCTTTGACTATCAGCGAGACTTTTTGTACTTTTG
>MU225256.1:971613-1011812 GCA_018584345.1 Thuja plicata | reverse complement strand
GAAAAGGATTCTAATATATTTGAAGGGAACATAGGACTATGAATTTTATTACAAGAATAATGAGAAGTTTACACAGATGCAGATTGGGCAGGTAATGTTGATGAAAGAAAGAGCACAAGTGGTGGTGAATTATTTTTAGGAAAGAGATTAATCTCTTGGACAAGTAAGAAACATAATTGTATTTTTGAATCTACAGTAAAGGTTGAATATGTTGCAGCAGCAGTAAATTGTTCAAACATAGTGTGGATCAAGCACTTATTGAAAGGTATGAAGGAACAGATCACAGACCCAATTGTTATTTTTTGTGATAACACTAGTGCTATAAATATCTCAAATAACCATGTGAGGCATACAAAGACCAATCATATTGCTATCAAGTATCATTACTTGAGAGAGATGGTACAAGACAAAGAAGTAAGACTTGAATATGTTAATACAAAGGAACAGTTGACAAATATATTTACTAAAGCTTTACCTAATGATGCTCATGAGTATCTAAGAGGCAAATTAGGGGTGATTCCCCTATTTGAGGCTAATTGAGATCATATGGAGTGGTTGCATCAAATGTGTTACATAGAATATCTGATAAGATTGATGCAAATGATGGTCAGACTTTAGGAGTCGCCTAAAGCTATGAAGTGTTAAGGAAAAGATGTTGATCAGTCATAAGAAAGATGACAGAGGGAGCGTAGACTTCAGAAACCTAATACAGAGATACCTACATGAAGAATATGTATGTATTTGGCATTGTTGTCAAAGAGAGAGATATATATAAGGGAGAATAAAACCTTGAGGGAGATATACTATGAGGGAGATGTTCAGAGAGAGATTACACAAAGAGAAATCTATCCAAGAGGGAGAAAATATTTGTATTGGAGAGAATAAAAATGAAGCTAAGGACATTAATGGAAATCTATTTACAGAACATACTTTTTGGATTGTTTGGGAACCTTGCATATGTTGTTTTTTTGCATGTGTTTTCAATAAATTCCAAAGAGGGAGATTGTTGGAAACTATAATTGAAACAATTTTTATATTGCCATTGATGTCAAAGCTTAAATGGTAAGATAGTTGCTATATTGTAAAGTGGCATATCAATTGATTGGTGAAGAAGATTTGAAAAGGGAGAGATAAAAAGAAGACCTAGTGAAATGGTTGAGTTATGTGAAACAACAATGGGTACTTGATGATATTGCACCTTGACAAGGTAATATTTTTTTTTATCTTAAGTCTAAGTGAATTTTGGATGACTACAAGATTAGTCTTGACCGAGTAACAGAGCAGAAGATTAAGAAACTTAAGTTTGTACCAAGTGATGCGAGTGTCGACCAAGCACCAATATGTGCTAAGCAAATTTAGTGTCGACCGAGCATCTATATTTGCCGAGTTTCATAGAATTACCAATCTATCTAGTGATGACCAAGCGGAAGAGCATAGTATTGATCGAGTTTTAGTATTTTGACAGTTTGAGAAAGATTCAAGATCCCACCCGACATAGTTGGTTTTCTTGGGATATGTGAAGTGTATTTAAGATAAGGATGATTGTTGTGGAGAATTAAATGAGCATTTATTATATGTTTAACCATTTTATGTATGGATTCAAGGAGTTTTAGGATTTATTATACAATGTAGATGGAAACAAAATGATGCAAGGATTTGATGGATCTAACCTAACCCTAAGATATATAATGATGATTAAGTAGTAATAGATCAAGCTACCTTATCAGAGAGGTATAAGACTAACCTAATTGTAGGTTATGTGTGTGGAATGAGGTTAATTCAGTTGATTGGAAAAATTTAAGCTAAAGGAAGAGAAGGCTAAAGAGAGCAGTACAGGGGTGATTGCTTGAAGGATTTCCAAGAAGATCTGAGTGAAGAAGGATTTCCAAGCAAATCTGAGTGAAAGAGATGACAATGAAGGCCAGTCAGTGAATTAGAATTTGAGCTATAATTGGATCTATATTTGCAAAGTGAGTTGTATGCTTCCGATCATAATTTGTTGTTACTTTCTAACCATTGTATCAGTTGCAAAATCCTTTTAAACAAGATTGATCTAACAGTCATATTGTTAAATCCTTTAATCAAGGTGACATTATAATGGAATGGTCTAAGCCCTCTAACAAGGCTCACTTATAATAGAGTGATTAAATCCTTTAACCGGGTCACATTTATTAGTGTGTATTGTAACCTTTAACCAGGTTGGCTTTTCACAGAGCTCACTTTACAAGAGTGAAAAATTGGTAGCATATTACAGGTGGTTTTTCCCATATTGGTTTTCCATGTTAAATCCTGGTGTCATACTTGTGTGAATTTTATTTGATATGTTGTACTATTAAGAGTTTATATTCAGGAAGTTAATTACTGTAGGTCAGTAAATTGCAAGTTTATATTGTTGATTATATGCTATAGAGACCAAGTGGATTACTGAGTGGATCTGAGTTGGTTGACGTGTTTGAAAGCTCAATTGGTACATATGGACCTTGGATAACTGATTCANCCTTGGATAACTGATTCCCCCCCCCCCCCCCACCTTAGGTTTTCAATATAGGACACATCCTTTATTTATTTTTTTATTTTTTCTGAAGGTGCCTCGAGGAGGTTTTCACCAAGGGGGTGTCTTATCATTTTTTAATTTTTATCTTCTTTTTTCATTTTTTTTACTAAGTGTTGACATGGCTACTAAAGTAGGCTTGATCATTATAGTGGATTTGATGCTCATAGTCTAGGAGATCCTTAAGTCCAAATAGTGCTACCACTGCCTCGTTTGAATTGTATATGTCCAAGGATGGTGGTGAATCTTGTTGATCCCAATAAATTAGGTCAAGATTTTTAAGGGGAAGATTAGGATAGGAAAGGTCGACTTCTATGATGGAGAGGACACGGGTATATTCATCAAGGTCATCTTCAATGTATTGGAAAGGTACTTTGAATAACTCTTCTTCAGTGTCTGAATCAGATTCAACTAAGTAATAGTCCTTAGCAAAGTTCATCTTAGTTTATAAGGAGCCCAATCTTTTTCCATGAGGATAGCATTTTGCTTCAATGAGGTTCCTCCTTCCTGTTTCATTTGATCCAAGACTGGTACCATGATATCCCATTCTTTCAACAATGGGATTGGCTTTTACATATTTTTCCTTAGGAAAGGTTAATGGTTTCTCTTCTTCTTCCCTGTAAATCCAGTTTAGGATATTAGATTCCATGTGTTCATCTAATAAGGGTCCCCAATGTTCAAAAGTAGTCTTTTTGCATTTCATGGTATCTTTTTCTCATAAGGCAGTTAATTGTGTCAGTTTTCCATAAGACTTTGGGGATAAGGGGAGTTGTCCAATGCACATAGAAATTTCAAACTTATATTCCCCCATACCTTGATCTGTGAATGTTACTTTCTTTTTTTATTTAGGAACCTTTTATTTTGTGTCTTTCTCCTTTCCTTTATATTTTTATGAGAGGATCTGAGGTGTATTTTCATTGTCTTCAGAGGAAGGTTGTTGAATCATAGCGGGATGTGATTCTCCTTTTCAATAGGTTGGTCATATTAATTAAAATGACAATAATTTGATTTTTTACCCTTCAATATTTTTCAATATTGAAAGGGCTCTGGATCTCTGAAAATAGTTACTCCTCTGCCATGATGTGGGAACTTTAAACATTGATGATATGTGGAAAACACACCTTTTATAGTGTGTATCCATGGTCGTCCCAAGAATATGGTGTATGGAAAATCAAGGTCAAGCAGATGGAAAATTGTTTCAATTAGAGCTAGAACCACTTGTAGAGGGAGTTTTATCAAACCTTTACTCTCTCTTTCTCTATCCTCATAGGCTTTTATTGTGATTCTTTTATTTACATCAAGAAGGTCTTTAGAAAGACCAATGTTTTGGATCATTTTTAATTTACATAAATTGAGACCAGATCCACCATCTATAAGGACTTGTTTGATCTTAGTGGAGTGAATTTTGGCTTTAATATGTAGTGATTTATTGTGATGGATATCTAGGCTATGAAAAAAAATTGTCAATAAGGACCAAATGCTCTTGCATGGCTAAAATTCCAATCATATCTTAGAACTGGGAAGCATTAATGTTTTCAAGAACATGTGACTCATTAAGGGCATTTTCAAGGACTTCTTTATGGATGAGAGATGTGCGAAGAATCTTGAGGATAGATATCTATGTAGGGGTCTTTCCCAGTTAGTCCAGAAAATCATAGCATGACATGGGCCAAGTGGATTTGAATGGTGTAGCTAGTGGATTTGTAGAGGTTGATGGATTGTTAGCAGCTTGAATAGTGACCCTTGCTCTTTGGGGGGTATCATTGTAATCTATTCCTCTAAGTGTGAAAGGTTCTGAACCCTTAAGTTTTAGGGTGTTAATTTGGTTTTCTAATTCTTCAATACGTCCACAAAGTGAATCAAAACCAAATATATCATTCTCTTTTATACTTCCACATGTATGATCTTTGCCTATGACAGTGTGTATGGAATGGTCATATGGAATGGCGTTGGATGCATTTTTCTAATTGTGTTTTGGAAAGGGATCATGATAAACCTTTATTTTTGCATTTGATGATGATGGGTTTTGTCCTCAACCTCAATCTTTCCATTATATATGAGATCTTGGAAAAAATGTCTAAGTTTCATGCATTTCTTGGTGTTGTGCCCTTTGATGTGATGATATTCAAAATATTCATCATATTTACACCAAGTGGGATTAGGTTGATTTTCAACAAATGAATGAGTATTAGGATATACCATCATCCCTTGATTAACTAATCATTGATAGACTACATCAAATGATTCTGTAAGAGAAGTGAATTATCAATGTTGTCTTGAACCAGCATTATTGTTGTAATTATTATTTTTGTTGTTTTTGTTTTTGTTTTTGTTTTTGTTTTTGTTTTTGTTTTTGTGATGAAACAAATAGGACTTGTTGTGGGGGTTTTATTGAGATTGTTGTTGTTGTGATGAATTATTCTGATTATTTTTTTTGTTGTGATTGTTGTGATTATTTTGATTGCCCTGATTATATGCCTGGACGTTTTGGACATGCTTGGTATATATCACTCCATAATTGATGACCCTTTGTTTTTTCTCCAGAATTTAGGTTTGAAATTTTTAGAAGATGGTGTATAATGTTTAAAGAAACCTTTTTGAAAAATTTCATCCTCAATGTTCTTCCCTTGCTTAACAAGAGACTCAAAAGTGTCAGGTGAAGCCATTTGTACTTGGAATGATATTTCATGTACCAATTTTCTAGTAAAGATATCAATCAGGTGATGATCGGGTATTTTCCAAGGCATGAAATTTGTAAGGTATCTCCATCTTTATAGAAAGTTGGAAAAGGTTTCTACAGTCTTTTACTTTGTAATGCACAAACCACTCAATGAATCTTGATGTTCAATGTTTTAGCAGTATTGTGCAACATATTTCTCTGTGAGATCAGAGAAGGTAGATATGGATCTATGAGGGAGGGCCATGAACCATTAAAGAGTAGGTTTGTCAAGACTCCTAGTGAAGATTCTCTTTAGATAATTCTCTTTGTAGGTGACCTCTTGGCATGAAACATAAAATTCTTTGAGATGTTGGACCATACATATCTATCCCTTGTATTTTTCAAATTTAGGGATCTCAAAGTTTGGAGGAAATAGTTGCATGATTATTGACTTGTCAAACGAGTAAGGACATATCTCATCAAAGGATAATTATTTCTTCCTCACATTTTTTATGTTGTGTACTAGGTTCTTAAGCTCATTGACTTGTTGAGAGAAATAAGGAGCATTGTTATGAGTGATTTGTGGTCCAAAAGATTGTCCACCTCCTAATTTTAAGGCTAAAAAGCCTATTGATGTCATGCTAACTATGGGAGGAGATCTATAATGATAAGCTTGAGATTTTTGTTGAGTGGTTGTCTTCATGGCGGATGAAGGAAATGTGAATTTTGATGATGAAACCAAAGGGATAGATGTTTTCCCTATATTGAAGATACTAGCACCCACGTCATTGGATGTGGTTTTCATGGTATGAGTCTTGTTATGTGAATTCATGTTGGAAAAAATACTAAGGATCTATTGAAGTTGTTCATTTGTCAACTAAAATAGTGGTTGTGAAGTTTATGTGATAATTGATGTAGAATGCCCACTAGAAGTGGCCTTGCCTCACTCTTGTGATGATGTTGCATTAGAGTTTGAGGTTGTGGTCATGTTTGCAGCAGTTGTAGCTTTGATGATATTACTGACAAGGAGGGATTCATCAAAATCGGCGGGTACTGTCACACCACTCTTGATAAGGTTCAGGAATATTTCCCCAGTATTTTGGTTAATTTCCTTCTCAACCATCTCTAGATTGTATGGATCACTAATTAAATCATTCACCTGAGTAGGTCTTTCATCTTGATCCACCAATTTGTTCTCTTCATGGGCATTAGTGATCTCCTCAACATGTACTACATGGCCCTGAAAGAATAAATGAGAAAAAATATTCTCGTCATCATGGTTGGTATTTGTTTGCATGCGCCTCATGTTTTTCTACTTGGGATTGAGTAACAACCATACAATTGTGACCTCTGAAAGATTAAAGAAGAGGTGTATGTAAGGATTGATGGTGGTGAAGGATGGACCTAAGAGAAAATTATTTAGACTTTATTTGATCTAATTTGATTGGATTTGGATTGATTAGATTGCGTTGGATTGAGTAAATTGGATTTGATTTTATTTTATTTTATTGAGATTTATTGATTTGAATTGAATTGGATTTAAAGGTTTTGAGATAAAACCTAGGTGAGACAAGACCTTATGATGATGAAAAAATGAAGGATTGATTTGGATGGATAATATTTTCTTCTACTTGGACATAGACTTATGATCCCAAAAAAAAAAAAGGATAAGGCTAAGGGAATTAATTACTTGAGATAGACTAATGTTCTACAAGAAATAATTCAATTAGATGTGTTTGATACAAGTGAAGGTTTATGTGACACTTTTGATTAAAATATTTCAACCTGAGAAGGATGAAGGAATGAAAGATGGGATTTTATTTGATAGTATTGACTATAGTCCAAAGATTATTAATGTTTCTTTGAGGATCAAGATGGAAGAAATGATATTTTTTGTTGGTGATAAGGAGATGAAGGATTGGTTTTATTTTAATTTGAGGTTAAAATTTCAACAATGGGGACTCATTTAGTCATATCTCTCAAAATGAACAAAGGCATGATTCACATGATTTTTGGCCATGATACGGGAAACTTTATTGTTGAAGATGATGGCATCAAATTTATCAATGTCCTTGATTTCCTATAGAATTGATTTGATTATATGTTGGTTTTATTTGGATTTCCTATCAAGTGCTTTATTCTCTCTATAGACATGGGGAATTGGGAGCTTTACTTTCTTATGCTTTCCTGATTCAGTCATCTCCCAGAGAGAGAATGTTGGTTTTGACTAGAAAAATAAATGTTATGTGATAAATGATTTCGAGGGCCACTAGAAAACTAGGTTTTTGGTGGTTTGATAAGGTTTGATTTCTCTCCATTTTTAAGTGAAGAATAAAATTATCAGACATAGATGACAATCTACAGAGACAACAGTCTTAGGTTAGATATGTCAATTTAGGTTTAGAGAGTTCTTTGACTAATTTTCATTAATTTGATCAATTGGACTGGTCTGATCTGGTTTTAGGTCAATATGTTCATTGGAAAGAACTGGTTTTCAAGCATTCAAAACACAAGGAAAATAATCATATGTCTGAAAATAGTCCTGCAAGGGACAAAGCAACCTTGCAAGATCCAAACAATAGTGATGGTGAAGCTAATATCAATAATGTATTTTTGAGATGTGTATATTCCAACGATATGATTTTAGGCATCTACAACAACATCTTTATGTAAAACAATGGCTCTATTTTAGTTGTTAAGTAACTCTTTTAATCTTTCTTTCAACTTGTCATTCTCAATGTGAATTTTGTTGATCTTAGTGTTCAGTTCAACCTCCCTTTCCTCAAGTTCAATTACTTGTTGCTACATTTGTTTTATGTTATCCCTAGTAAACATAGCATGGTGAAAAGTGGATGTGGCTATCTCTAATGGAGAGGTATCTTTCATGGTCTTCAAGATGGTAGTAATCTTTTTCTCCTTTACCACATCTAATAATTTTGGTTTGCTAGTACTTTAAAATTCACTCATGTTGAAAGTACCTTCATTTTAGGGTTATACCTTGTACCACTTACTGCTTCATCATAATCAAATTCTACTACTAATATGGGGTCATATTTTTGTCTTACTTGATGTAAAAAAAACACTTGCTTCAATGTCATTCCTAGGACAATCAACAATGTACTCTTCATTACCATTTATATTTCTTCTGCAAGGGTAATATTTATCTCATCAAACTTTATCTCCTTAAAATTCTAATTGATAACCTCCTCATGTTTGAATTCATCCACACCCATGAGGTTCATCTATTTTTTTTATTCAAACTCCTTCATCTTAATTTTCAACCAAAAATATTTAAATTTAGGAGTGTTATAAGGTACCAAAGGTACAAGTTCATCACTTTTCTACTTCTTTGGTGGAGGATATTTGGGTGAAGATTGTGTATCTGGCACATCACAAATAGAAACCGCATGGGGTTTCCTTGGTGTGGTCTTAGTATTTTCTAGTTTATTACCTATTGATTTGCCATAAAGTTTCTTAGATTTATTTAAACATAATTCAATTATTTTCAACTCATTAGTTTCCTCATCAAAAAACCTAGGGAGCCCCCTATTCTTCCTATCATTCTCTAGTTTTGTTAGGATGTGCCATTTCTTATTTCTTTGCACAATCTCTTGGAATGATATAAAGTTTCTAACCAAATCTTATTGTATCAGTACTTGATGTGAGACATTTTTTTATGAATGAATTAATGTGGTCTTTTGAATCACATACTCTCTCCTCCCCAGAATTCAAATAATAATTATCTTTCAGATATCCTTGCAATTTTTCTAGGACATTAGATCTAATGGTAAAGCTTGCACATTTGGTTACATGAGGAAATAATGTCCCCTTATTTATCTTATCTATAAGATACCTCTCCATCCATAACATCTGCCACATGAATTCCAAAAATACAAGTATGTCTGGTACAAATACAGACAACAAATGGGGAACATAAAGACACCCATACACTTTGATAATAGTATGCTTTCCTATGTAGAACTAGTCAGCAAAGTTGTGAGTATCACCCTTCTCTAGGTCAATGGATATTGGCCTTAATACCCTTCTCATATTTAGTAATATTCTTTTAAATGGATTATCTAAAGATTTGAAACTACTACAACAAAAGAGTCACAAAAAAACTTATAACTACAATCCTTGTAATTCCTAACCTACAAATAACACGGCCTCTTCACAAGAAATCTATTTCCTTTTTCTTCTAAAATACCTAATTTTAGGGTTTGGCTAAAAAATATTCTATTATGGTACAAGATTAAATAACATAATAGAGAATAGTGGCAGAAATTACAACTCATTTTCTACTGTCATGCTATCAATTGAGTGTGAATTAACCTTTCTAATTCAGAGGAAAAATCAAACTCCAAGTTTACCTCAAGATTCTATATTCTCATAGCCATAAACATCAAGGGTATTGGCATTTTATACTTATAATATTATCTCAATGTCTGACATAGGGAAAAAAATGTTCTCTAAAAAAATACAAGGAAATCCTCCACAAGAAAAGGTTCACTGCTTGTGACTAGCATAGGCCTATTGTTTATATCTCTTTTTTAATAATAGGTTACCTCATCCTTTTTGAATGTTTTATTCAACCTCTTGTAGTCAATTTTGAACTAATAAATATCTATATTATTCAAGGCTTTCTTGTTCAACATGAAGTAGTCAATAATAGGAGACTTTATGACTACCAGCAGAGGTTCACCATTTGCCATCCTAATGGTTCAAGTTTTAGGATGGTAATTATCTGCCAACACTTGAATCAGCACGACACCCATAAAAACATTAGGCACAACTAGCTTCGCTAGGTCCAAAGTCCAATGGTTTGATAGAGGGACCTTCCCATATTTGTTTTTATAGAAATATTAGAACATGTCTTTGCCTATGATGGGAATATTGGCATCCCTACACCCCTCTAACCTATCACTTAACATGTTTTTCCCTCTAGTGTCTTCTGAACCAGGTAATGCATCTAGTAAATATTTCTACATAGGTCTCTTTTTTGGGTATAGCATCTTAGGCTTCTTCCTAGAACCATCTCCTTTCTCAGGCACTTGTTTCTTTTAAGGCATTTAGAACTTTGAAATACTCAATTAAACTTATCACATAGAGTGTTGGAGTACTTGTGGATTTCGCTAAAAAATTCAACTCATTATCCTTCGTCACAAAGCTCGCACCATATAATTTTTTGGCTCTAAATGAGAAATTGGGACAAGGATTTTCTATTTAATGCCACCTTTCATAGGTCTTTTCTCATTTAATTCAAGTGTGTTATTAACATTCCTGCCATCTTTTGAAATTTTGAGCCAAGATTAGCTAACATCATTTATATGATCTCACTCAAGCATATTGTTTTCGTAGTATCATGATGACACATTGAGAGCTTTATTTTGTTATTGTGAAATAGTGAATTATCTATCATTATATCGCAAAACCTATTCCCTTTTTTCTACTTTATGTGAATTGGCAGTATGTGACTATATGCCCATCACTATATCAAAATTTATCATTCCTTGAATATTCTAACCCCACTATCTAGTGATGCATGTCATTGTTTCATGGACCTTTTTTTACTGTATTATATGGGCTCTACAAAATAGCAATTCCTTTATTACTTCCTCCTTTTATCATTGTTTTTCAAACCTTTATTTGTCACAGAGCATGGTTCCTACGAGATGGCGCTAATATTATAGCTTTTCCCTTTCCACAACCATTTCGCAAGTTATATTTTGTGATGATACATGGGTCTTGTGAAATGGTGATTCTTAGATAACTTTCATTGCTATTTCTCTGTTAGAATAACTGAGAGGGGGGGTGAATCAGTGGCCTTAAAAATAATTCCAAAAATCCAACCAAAAACTTATATCTCAAATCTAATACCCTCTAGTTATCTTTCAGTCCATCAAGATGTATGCCATAAATAAACTTAACAAATATATACTGCTCGGTAAGATATATTGTTTATCTTTTCTAGACTTTACCAAGAAGCAGTAAATAAACTTAGTGTTAACCGACCAATCCAGTTTCAATAATGCATAAACAAAAATATCAATGCAATGAAATATATACACATGTGACACAAATTTTAACGTGGAAACCCAATATGGGAAAAACCACCTGGGACCGGTAACCCAAAATATTTTCACTCTTGTGAAGTGAGCTCGGTGAATAGCCAACCATGTTAAAGGTTACAATAGACACTATTAAGTGCGACCTTGTTACAGGATTTAAAGCTAATAGTTTATCTTTTGACCTAGCACTCACTATGTTTTCAACAAGAAAACCTTTTGATACTCTTGAGTATCTCAATACAATAAGGACTATAAAATCCCACTCGGTTAAGATATTTTATGCATCAATGGTTAAACTGATTACAGTAAATAATCTATTCAAAATACAACTTTAAATTGCAGAAATTTAGATCTATTGTTAGTCCAATAATACCTCTCTGATCAATGTACACTTCAGTTCCTTTGCTTTCTTTCTTTCTTCTACTTGGTGAATGCTTTGTCCTTTGTTGCTCGGTGTCTGTAGAATTCCTTGGCTCTGTTCTTCAGCCTATATGATCAAATCTGCATGAAGACTTCTATCTTCACATAAATTATACTTAGCATTCCTCTCTTCATAATTAATTCCTTATCTCTTTATATAGACATGATTAGCCGCTCAATCTCCTTGTTTTTTTTGTAGATCACTTCTTGATCCATAAAACTCGCCATGCTTTCCTTTATCCCATAAAGCTCTATTTTATTTTTATTTTGTAGATCTCTCCTTGATAATTGTAAATAAAATGTGCTTTAAATCTCTTTCATGCTTTATTTTAACTGATCGTTGAAAATAAAGCAATCAATCATTCAATCTCTAAATATAGCTCTGTCAGCTAAGTAGTTTTGTCATTCTTTAACTTTAGGTTTGATCGATCATCAACTCTAGTTGTGCTCGGTAACAACCTTAGTTATGCTTGATAAAAACTTTAGTTTTACTATGGTGCTCGGTATACACTTGCTCGGTTACTACAATGCTTAGTTTACACTATGAACTACTCGGTGTTCACTATCTATCAGTGTCCACTGTTTGTCGATGTATACAAACTTTTTATATTTTACCGACAACATAAACTTTGTCTCTTCAGATCTTCAAGGTTATCATAATATGTGTATGAACAATCAAACCATATCAAGTTTACATCAATGACAATATAGTACATTAATTTATTTAATGTCTTGCATTCACTTTTGCAGCTCAGTGATCATCAACTTGTCATCTTCAAACATTCAATCAGTTATAGTTCATCAATCTCTCCCTTTGGCATTGATGGCAACATACTATGAAATATACAATATAAAATATGTCATAACTTATCAAACTTATTGTTTCATAACCAATTCAAATATCTGAATCTTGGTAAGCTCTTCTAGCTTAGATTTGATTATGTTGTGTGCTCTCCCTTTCTTCATTCCCTTCAATGGATAGGTGTAGAAATTATGTCTTCTGATTATGTCTCTCCCTTTCTTGTATAATCTATTCTCCCTTTTATGGATAGATATGCAGTGTGAACTTTCTCCAATTCTCTCCCTTCAATGGATGGTTACTTCATTGAATATCTCTCTCCCTTAGATGTTCTTATTCCTGATGTATATTTCATTGAATCTTCCTCTCTCTTTGACAACAATACCAAAAAAAATTCAGCTCTCTAGTAGACAACAATCTTTTTCTCCCTTTGAAGCTTTATGTCCCTTTAGTGGATTGATATATCATTGTAGCCCATATCTCATCTTGCATCAACATGGTTAATCTTCTGATAATGTGTAGGCTGATGCATCCTCCTAGTCATCTTAGTGACCAGTAGACAAGGGATGAACCCTAGTCTTTTCCTCAGGTACTCAAATGTATCTTTTGGTAATGGTTTTGTGAATATGTCTGCTAGTTGTTCTTTGGATTGTACATATTCCAGTATCACTTGTTTCTCTTGTACGTGTTCCCTCAAGTAATGATACTTAATAGCTATGTGCTTTGTCTTAGCATGCATCACAGGGTTCTTTGAAATGTTTATAGCACTTTTATTATCACAATAGATAATTACTGGGTCAATAATTTCTTGATTCATACCTTTCAGCAATTTCTTGATCCATGCAATGTTAGAGCAATTTGTAGCAGCAGCTACATATTCTTCTCCTGCAGTTGATTGAGATATGCATCCTTGCTTTTTACTTATCTATGTGACAATTCTATCACCCATAAAGAATGTTCCTCCTGTAGTACTCTTATTTTCCTTCATTATAAACTTGTAGCTCAAATTTGCCTTCTTTATTGTACCACAAACCATAGTTTTTTGTATTCTTCGGATATCTCAAAATTCTTTTAACAATAGTCATGTGTGATTCCTTAGGATTAGCAGAGAATCTTGCAAGTATACCAACTGCATGTGCTATATCAGGTCTAGTGTGTACAACATACATTAGTCTACCAATCATAGATTTGTATAAGGTTTTATTTACCTCAGTTTTCTTGTCTTCCTTTTTCAATTTGCATCTATTTTCCATAGGTGTTCCAACTGGTTTTGAGTCCTCCATCTTGAATATCTTCATAACTTCTTTGATGTATTTGGATTGTGTGATGTAGATGCCTTCATCCTGTTATAGAATCTATAGACCAAGAAAAAATTTGATCTCTCCAAACATTGACATTTCAAATTCTTTGCTCATTTCATTAGCAAATGACTTGCATAGCATATCATTACCTCTAAATATGATATGATCAACAAATATCTCAGCAATCAAAGTTTTATCATCAGCATCTCCTTTCAAATATAGATTATTGTTGTCACTTGTTCTAACAAATCCAATACTAACAAGATAAGAGTGAATCATTTCATACCATGCTCTCGGTGCTTGTTTCAATCCATATAAGGCTTTATGTAGTTTACAAACCATGTTCCTCTTGTTAGGGTCAACAAACCCTTCAGGTTGTTCAATGTATACTTCCTCTTCTAGTATTCCATTCAAAAATGCATATTTGGCATCCATTTCATATACTTTGAATCCTTTAAAAGAAGCATAAGCAAGTAGAATTCTTACTCCTTCTAGTCTAGCAATGGGTGCAAAGGTTTCTCCATAATCAATACCTTCTTCTTGTGCATACCCTTTGCATACCAGTCTTTCTTTCTTCCTTGTGACTTCTCCATTCTAATTAAGTTTGTTTCTAAAAATCCATTTGGTTCCAATGAAATTTTTGTCACTCGGTCTAGGTACTAATGTCCATAGTTTATTCTTCTCAATTTGTTCAATCTCTTCATTCATTGCACTAACCCATTCTTGATTCTCAAGTGCACCATTAACAAATTTAGGCTCAAAATCACAAATCAAACATCTAGTGTTAAGAGACTTACTTCTTTCTCTCATTCCTATTATTTTGTCTACAATGATCTGGTTCTATGGATGGTGTCTTCTAACATATTTAGCAAGTACAGGTTCAAATCTGTGTTCTTCATTTTTATCGTCATCGCTTGGTTCAACATTGTGAGCATTTTCTTGATTCTTAGTGTGTGCAGCATGCTACTTGGTTGCATTGTTCTGTCACTCAGATAAGGTGCTAGGTTCTTAAATGTAGACAAATATGTTGTAATCTTCAGGTTCCTTTCTACTTTCCTTATCATTTTTCTCAGCAAATTCATCCACTTTAACATTTACACTTTCAATGATTTTGTTAGAAGATTTGTTCAGACATTTATAAGATTTGCTTTTAACAGAATATCCTAGAAATATTCCTTCATCACTTTTAGAGTCAATTTTCCCATTTCTATCATCTTTCAGTATATAACATTGACTTCCAAAAATTCTTAAGTAACTCACATTCGGTGTGTATCCATACCATAGCTCATAAGGTGTCTTATTTGTGTCTTTCTTCAATTGAACTTGGTTCAGTGTATATACACTAGTACTTACAGCTTCTCTCCAGAATGTTTGTGTGATGCTTTTTTCAATCATCAGTGTTCTAGCACAATCAATAATTGATCTATTCCTCCTTTCAACAATCCCATTTTTTTGTGGTGTTCTCAGTGCAGAAACATGTCTTGTAATCCCATGCTCATTACAAAAATTAGTGAATTCATCATAAATAAATTCTCCTCCTCTATCTGATCTTAAACATTTCAGTTCTTTTCCACTTTGTTTTTCAACTTTAGCTTTATACCATTTGAACATCATAAATGCTTCAGATTTCTCTTTTAAGAACATTACAGTCATCATCTAGAATAATCATCAACAAATAGAATAAAGTATCTATCACCATAATAGCTCTTTGTTCTCATTGGTCCACATAAGTCGGTTTGGACTAACTCTAGAATAGCATTAGATGTGTAGGTTTTCTCTTAAAACTAGACTTTTTCATTTTTCCTATTTGACAATTCTTGCACATAACATGGTTGAACTTTGAAATACTCGGTAAGCCTCTCACTTTTCTTTTCTTACTTATCTTAACCATATTGTCAAAGTTCACATGACATAACCTTTTATGCCATAACCATACATCTGCATTTCTAGCCAATAAACAAGTGGTCTCAATATCATCAAGATAGAATAGATTACCTTTATTTTTTTCACCAATACCGATCAACTTTCCTTTTCCATTATAGATCATTTCCTTTTTGTTCTCAAATGCAACTCGGTGTCCTATGTTGTTCAGCTATGAAACACTCAACAAATTATAGTTAAGTCCTTTCACCCAGTATGTATTTTCACATCTGATCAGATCATTCAACATGATGGTACCTTTTCCTTCAACTAGGAAAGGTGAGTCATTACCCATCCTAACTGATCCACCATTACAATATTCAAAAGTTTCAAACTTTTCTTTATCTCCAGTCATGTTATGAGTACAACCATTATCAATAATCTAGACATCATTTTTGCTAACTTTAGATATTAGTGTTGTTTTAACATACCTTTCTTATTCATCTAAATCATCCTTCATAGCAACAAATACTACCTTAACATCTTCATTAGACTTAGTATCAAAATTTTCAACTTTGTTCACAGCTAGGTAACAAGCATTCTTGCCTTTTTCCTTGTAATCTTGATTATCTCTTATGTCAATGTGTCAGTTGCTTCTGTAGTCTCGGTCATCTCTTCTATCGTACTTCTTTTCATAAGATATGTCATTGTTTCTTTCATCATTTTTCTTGTTAGGGCATCTGGTAGGAAAATGTCCAATTTCTTTGCAATTAAAAAAGACCAATGGTAATTTACCTTTATATCTTCCTTTACCTCTATTTAATCTTCTATCCATTAGTGCTTCAAGTTCATCAAGTTCTTGTTCATCACTATCACTGTCACTATCATTTCTCATAGTGTGTTTGTTACTAGATTTGCTTATTTTCAGAGAAGACTTGAATGCAGACTCAATAGTAGGTAAGACATTGTTGTCATAGGTGCTCATCTCAAATGAAATAAGTGTACCAATCAAACTATCAAGAGTAACATTGTTATTTTCTACTGCTCTCATTTCTTGAATTGCAGATACTCTAATAGCATAAATAGACAGTAAGATTCTCAGAAATTTACTTACAATTGTTTCTTCCTGAAGTACTCCTCCTACTCCATGGATAGCATTAACAAATTCTTTGATTTTTTCACTGTATTGAGTGATGTTCTCTCCTTTCATTTTTAGGTCATAAAAATTTCCTCTTAGGCTTTCAAATTTAGCTCTCAACACATTAACATCCCCTCCATGTACTAACTTGAGTTTGTCCCACATTTTCTTTGCAGAGGTGCATGATTTCACATCTTCAAAATCAGCATCGATTAGTGAAGAAGCAAGGTCTATCATCGTAGAATTGTGTTCATGTTTCTCTCTAAATTGATCAATAATTAGAGGTCCAGTAGGTGCAACATATTCAGTATCTAGGTGTTTTGTAACATCATTTCCAATACCAGATAGATGAAGTATTATCCTTCTTTTCCATGATGCAAATTTGTCCTTGTTCAACTTAGGTACATCCCTTTTACTCATCTTGTGATCTTTATCTTAAGTCCCTTTAAACTTTTCTTCCAAGCACCAAAGATCTGATACCAATTGTTAGAATAACTGAGAGGGGGGGTGAATCGGTGGCCTTAAAAATAATTCCAAAAATCCAACCAAAAACTTATATCTCAAATATAATACCCTCTAGTTATCTTTCAATCCATCAAGATGTATTCCATAAATAAACTTAACAAATATACACTTCTCGGTAAGATATAATGTTTATCTTTTCTAGACTTTACCGAGTAGCAGTAAATAAACTTAGTGTTAACCGACCAATCCAGTTTCAATAATGTGTAAAGAAAAATATCAATGCAATGAAACATATACACATTTGACACATATTTTAATGTGGAAACCCAATATGGGAAAAACCACATGGGACCGGTAACCCAAAATATTTTCACTCTTCTGAAGTGAGCTCGGTGAAGAGCCAACCCTGTTAAAGGTTACAATACACACTGTTAAGTGTGACCTTGTCAGAGGATTTAAAACTAATAGTTTGTCTTTTGACCTAGCACTCACTATGCCATCAACAAGAAAACCTTTTGATACTCTTGAGTATCTCAATATAATAAGGACTGTTAAATCCCACTCGGTTAAGAGATTTTCTGAATCAATGGTTAAACTGATTACAGTAAATGATTTGTTCAAAATACAACTTTAACTTGCAAATATTCAGATCTATTATTAGTCCAATAATATCTCTTTGATCAATGTACACTTCAGTTTCTTTGCTTTCTTTCTTTCTTCTTCTCAGTGAATGCTTTGTCTTCTGTTACTCGGTGTCTGCAAAATTCCTTGGCTTTGTTCTTCAGCCTATATGATCAGATCTACATGAATACTTCTATCTTCACACAAATTATACTTAGCATTCCTCTCTTCACAATGAATTCCTTGTCTCTTTATATAGACATGATTAGCCACTCAATCTCCTTGTTTTTTTCATAGATCACTTCTTGATCCATAAATCTATTCATGCTTTTCTTTATCCCGTAAAGCTCTGCTTTAGTTTTATTATGTAGATCTCTCCTTGATAATTGTGAATAAAATGTGCTTTAAATATCTTTCATGCTTTACTTTAACTGATCATTGAAAATAAAGCAATAAATTAGTCAATCTCTAAATATAGCTCTTCCAGCTAAGTAGTTTTGTCATTCTTTAACTTCAATTATGATCAGTCTTCAACTCTAGTTGTGCTCGGTAACAAATTCAGTTATGCTCGGTAACAACTTTAGTTTTACTGTGGTGCTCAGTATACACTTGCTCAGTAATGCTTTCTTGGTTACAACTATGCTTGGTTTACACTGTGAACTACTCGGTGTTCACTTTCACTTGATGTATACACACTTTTTACATGTTACCGACAACATAAACTTTGTCTCTTAGATCTTCAAGGTTATAATAATATGTGTATGAATAATCAAACCATATCAAGTTGACATCAATGACAATACACTACATTAACTGATTTAATGTCTTGCATTCACTTTTGCAGCTCGGTGATCATCAACTTATCATCTTCAAACATTCAATCAGTTATAGTTCATCATTTCTCATTCTATTGGATTTAATAAGATAAATGTTTCACAAAATAGCGATATTTATGGTATTGCTACAACGAAGTGCAACATTTAATGAAAGATGTGAAATTTTATAGATATAATTAAGGATATTATTTATCATGGTCCTTGCATGACTTATATAAGTTCATTTTAGGATTTTTTAGGTTATAAAATACATTGAATTATATTTATAGGCTTTGCTTGTTGGGTTTGATTGTTCATATGAACAGAAGCGGGAAAATTATTTGAAAGTTTCTAGGAAAATTGTGGACATCCCAATAGACTCTTCTAGAGATTCATCCCTTAGCTAATAATCACCCATACCCTCAATGGTATGATGATTCAAAGTTACATTAGTACCATTGTATGCCTAGTCATGACACTGAGAATTGTGTGCATCTTAGACACCTAGTCCAAGACTACATAGATAGTGGTGTCATCAAGTTAAACGAAAGAAAATCAAACACTAATAAGTCCATGGATAAGGTGAATAATGAAATGTAGATCTATACTAATCTATTTCAACCAAATTAATAAAAATTTATTATGACATCTCCATTTTCTCCTCCTTCACTGAGTGATAGTCCCTATATTAACATGGTGACCATCACTCCAATTTCCCCAACTGCCCGAAGGGTGCTTGAGACAAACATAAATTTTACCCCTTTAGACAAGAATTAAAATAAAGAGCCTTCTTCCCTCTATGTCCCAGTGTTGATCGATGGCTTATTTATCATGGGTGTCTCAGTTGACCCTACATGTTGGGTTGATTGCATTACTAAAGAGGTCCTCTTCATCAACAGTTTAAACTATGAGAAATATGAACAATGTGTAGCCACCATCAGAGTGCATGATTGGTTGTCCCTTCACTCTTTGGGTTATACCACTTTGATGGTCTAGGTATGACCCAAGATGATGTTTTCAAAAAAATTTATGATTCTTGAGTTAGACCTATTTTTGGTCAAACTAGTTATCCCCTCATTGACCTCTATGTGATTCATCCCCTCAATCGTGTTATATGTTTGAGGTTTCCCCATAAGGGTATCATTCATACAGTCCAAGATATTGGATATCACCCCTTGGTGTCCCATGGGTTCTTTTATCTTAATTATTTTTGGCCTACTCTGGTAGGTTCCCCATGTCCTTGATGGGATATAACATTCCTTGCTTATCATAAATACAAAGTGTAGACACTTAAAAATGACCTATTGCTCTAACACAATGACATTACTAATATTCCTCTTTAATTTATTTAATAATCTTTATTATTTAATAAATTGTTTCTTTCTACCATATTCTAAGATCAAAATCATCATTTCTCTTTAATTCCATAATTAAGTGATTATAATTAATTACCTTAATTATTAATCGTCCAATCAATATTTCATCACCAAATTATCTACAAAATAATTAAATAATTAAATATTATTTAATTATTCCCTATCTCATTGTAAATAATTAAATAATCACATTTAATTAATATTCCCCTTTTCTTATTATTATTACATTTATGTAATAATTAAATCAATTTCCCCTCTCATGATTAAATAAATTATATTTATTTTTTTATACTAATCATTCCTCTTATACATAAAATAGTAATTATTTATTTATAAATATCTCCACATGTGCAAGTAAATAATTTATTATTTATTTAAATCATATTTGTCCTCCTAAATCCTAACTCACGCTCACTTTAAGTTAGCTTCGCATTCATAACTCTTGACTCCACAATTCTCTCTCCTAACTAATCAATATAACTCAGTATTCTATTCCATCTCATCAAGTCAATCCTCCAATCAAGGTAGTCAAGAAGAGTTGAACTCTTACTCACTTTGAGTTAACTCTTTTCCCTCATCAATTCAACCTCCAATCAAGGCAATCAAGCAGAGTTGAACTCTTACTCACTTTGAGTTAACTCTTTCCCCTCATCAAGTCAATCTACTAGTCAAGGAAATCAAGCAGAGTTGAACTCCTACTCACTTTGAGTTAACTCTTCCACATCACCAATCAACCCATCAATCAAGGAATCTTGATTGAAACCCATAAAAAACTTATAAATATAGAGCTAATTCTCTAATTTTGGTAACCACACATGCTTTGAAATCTTATGTTGGCACATCGAGTAGTCATTCTGAGAGCCCATATTGCATCAAGAAGGAGAAAAACAAAGGAGGATAATTATTGGTTTGTATTTACATTTGTTGAAATGGAATTTCATTATTTGATAATTTGTGTGCCTCTTTATTGTCATTTCCTTATTTGATTATTGGATTTTTTCATACTAATTGATATTGATCAATATTTTGTGTGGTAAGATTAAAATTCAATTGCAAGTTATTCCCCAATTTTGAAACCTCGATTACACAAAACCAAGAAACTAAACTTGAAATCTATAGCACCCATCCTGGCTCCTCTTGCTTAGCCATCTTGTGAGGCTCAACATGCTTTAAATTCTCCCCCTTCTTCATCAGGGGCTTAAGGTAAGTGCATGTCCCATGGGAAGGCTCCTCACCTACCTCATCTCTTGCAACCTTGAACGGTGATCTTATTCCTATGTTTGCACCTAGTGTGGATAAAGGAAAGGAACCCGTGTTGCCAAAGCCTAAGTTACATCTATCCTTCCTAATTATCATCATCATAGACATACCTCACCATACCATTTATGAGAAGGGTAAGAGGTCTCCAAAGACCACACTATTTCCCTTGATACCTACCCCTCAGCCTCCAAGGGTGTCCATTTTTCCTCCCACCACCTGCAAAGTGAATAGAGGAAGGGCACTTGTGACTGAGTTGGTAGTGCTTATGTTAGCACCACCTCCTAATCCATTGGTGGGGTTGTCTTCTTTTCCAAAAATGGCATCGATGACCTCTCCCATAGAGTAAGATGTTATTGTTCCCTCACAGTCTTCTCAACCTAGTCTACATTTACATCAGAACTAGCTTGCATGTCAGCATAAGCATCATTGACAAGAGAGAGCTCTAGTGTATGAGGCCACTATGAGGGTGGATAATGTATCTTTTGAGACCATGTATATTTATTTTTCTTCTATTCCCAACTCTTCTCCTACCTCTGTTGTAGTTTCACTAACCTTCCACCGACCTACAACCTCCTTTATCTCACTTCCCCTGCATCAGGAGTCTGACCTTGTGCTAAATGAGTCCATGCATTCATCTCTCCATCATTTATTAGTAGTATTCATGTTGTTCCTACATTTCCCATGCTAGTGAACATGTTGCACACCTAGGTGGTATCTAGTACAATGATGTCCATTCATCCCATGCCAACCCCATCTCATGATCATTGTGTCATATTTCATGATATCCTTAAGGATATAATAGTGGATCATAAGGATTTACCTCCATTCTTCACAAGAAATTTTGAATAGGGCCCTATCTCAAATTTTTTATGTTACAAGTCCTCTCATGTGGACCATGTTTCTGTTTCGGTTCTTATAGTGGATCAAGCTCTATCTTCTCTTGACTTTGTCTTTGCCCCTTTTGCAAAGGTTGGTGGGGAATCTACTTCATTATTATATCAACATGGGTCTCTTACAAGAAATTAGGCTTTCCTATTTGACTTGTTAGATGATATGTTGGTGTTGATTGTGGTCTTTACATGATCCCTCTCCCTCACCTAATTAGATTTATTAGATGAAAATGTCAAGGTTGCTTAATCCTTGGCTCTAGTTGTTTGTGGGGCACTTGAGGCTACCATCACAATCATTCTATTACAATCTCAACCTCCCTACCCATATTATCAAGATTGTGAGGACAATGATCTATTGATGGATGACCTGTGAGGGTAACACTTGCTTCTACATCTGTATATTAGAGTGTGTTTTCCTGTGTTCCCTAGTGCTTGTCTTTCAATGTTGCTCCCTCTTGGAGGACCCTTGTACTTTTTAGGTACTTGGAAATAAAAGGTTATTTGTCATGAACCTTCATCTATCTATTTTCTATTTCTTCTATTTATTGAGTCTATTATTTTTTATATTTGGGGATGATGCAAGTTGTTTGGAGCATTTAGGCTACTCTTCCATGTTGACCCAAATTTTTGTTTTCATTTTGTCTTAATGTGATATTGTTCATATCCAAGACATTTTTGGCACTAATGAAATATCCCCTGAGACCATTTATATTTCTCTTATGAGTTCTGACACTAATCCATCAGATCCCCCTATCTCTATACAAAATGTTGTGAAAATCATGTATCACTCATCAAGAAGTGACATTCCATGGAAATATCTTATATGTTGATGTGTCACAATGTCTTTTATCTCTTTAGAATATCTCATACTCCCCTATGAGTAGCATGGTCCATTGTAATGAAGGTTTTTATATCTATGTGTTTGATTGTATTTTTATCTAACTAGTGCATTGTCTCTAAATCATAGGTTTTTTGCAAAAAAAATTATAATTTTTATCTTGGTATCTGCCTTTGTAGGGGATAGTCCACTATCTTGTTTTCCTATTGTGTGTGCCAATACATTATCTCATCAAATCTCACCCTATCATATACGCTTATTATACTGACATGATCTAAGTTTTCTTTTCATGCACCTATCTACATTTTCTACGTGTGTCAGCACATCATCTAAGTTTCCCTATCACATTCCTATCTATCTTTCACTATACATGTTAGTGCACCATCTAAAGATGAACTATCACATGCTTATCTAGCTTTCACTATGCATATTGTTGCACTATCAAAATTACCCTATCATATGGCTATCTGGCATAACACAACTTGTCACCCATATCAATATAAAATTGATGGTCATGTATCTATAGGTTGTCTTCATTATCTAGCATGCTTGTCTATAGATTGCATGTTAGATGTGGCTCAATGACAATTCAGGGCTTCCTAGCTAGGGGAAACCCTATGTAAAAGAATTCATGTAGGAAAATTAGGTAATATCTCTTACTTTAGCTTCAATTTCCCTGGATATAATATGATTTCTAAAGTGGGGGCAAAATTTAATGTCGTAAACTTGCACCCCAATGTAATTTATCCTTTGATAATGTCCCTACCTTAGCTTAAGACGTAAAATTCTATGTCACCTTCCATGACCATCTATTATACCTTGTCACTACTCATTCAAAATCTTGATCACATGACCTGGATGACATAGGACATGGGCACGTTGTGGAGACATCTTCCCAATGCACACTCATCAACAAATCTACAAATGTGCAAACTATCATTGGGGCATTACAAAATATCACCCTACATTTGTAATGCCTAAATGCACCGCCCACCTATGCCTAGATTTGGCCCAACTTATTTTAACTTTTATTTTTTATCCTAATTTGGGAAACTACACACATTCTATAGAATCTCTATTTACTTCTTGACTCTTCACACATTCTTCAAGCTCTCGTGACACATTTTGCACAAGTTTCATGTATTATGGTGAATGGGAGTTGTCTACACTTCATTTATTATGTCATTGATATCATATTGTGTCTCTTCATCTATTCTCATTTTTTATTATTGTTATTTACTTTTTCAATTCAATTATCTATCACCATATTTATCATGTCTACTTGGTTTTTGTGGAGGTGAAAACACCAAAGAAAGGATTTGACTGAGGTTCATGTCTCCAAAAAATAACCAAACATTTTTTGTTATCTCTATGTATTAGGTTCATGAAGAAACAAGCTTAATTCATAACCCTTATTAACCATTGATTTTGGTGTAATTTCTTTCCTCTTTGTTATATTTCATAGCTTAGTCACTCTTTTCATCATATTTTGTTATTGTATTTTTACTTAGTTATTTTTGTACTTTTTATTTTGATACTTTGTTATTTTCCTCATTTTTGGGTTATCTTTGTGCTCCATCTATATGGGACATATGTGTGCCATGTTGGCATCCCACACCCAAACTATCATCCTTAATATGTGTGTGCATTTTGGGTAGTGAGCTCGCAGAGTTTAGTGTATGGTCTTCATACTTGGTTCTTTTGTTTTCCATAGTATAAATATTTTAAAATTTTAGTCTCTTCAAGTTCTTTATGTTTTTTCCATACTTAGCATCTTAATTACACAATCTATTTTTCACATAGTATCTTAGTTCATCGAATCATCTTTATTGCACTTAGTTTCTACATCCCCTAGCTTAGTAGAGCGCTATTAGAAGCGAGGTGTCACAAGGAAAGGTTCATCTTTGATACTTTAATTAGTCTTGAGGTTGGTGCACTTTTTAATTCTCCACATTCACTGTCACCTTATTCAAATATTGGTAGTTAATGCATAAGTGAAGAGATTAGTCCTTCTTAACAAAAATTATTGGTGCTTCCCAAGGAAATATACTATGATGAATATGGCCCTTGGCCAAAACCTCTTGTAACTACAAACAAATATTACTCAACTACTATGTGGTCATACAATATAGTAGCTTAGAAATACACTCTACTCTAGGAATAGGATCAATGTGGAAATATATGTCATGATTAGGTGACATGCTTGGAATATCACTCAGAAACACATCTACAAAATCATGGAGAGTTTTATGATTATTAAGATATGCCTCCCAACTCTTTCCCCCATCAAGGTCACTCATAGAGATTACGAACAACTAGCAACCTTGTTGCATAGTCTGATTCAACTGCTTAGTTGATATTATGTGAAGTAAAAAAGGTCTTAGGACCCCTACAAGCTCAAAACACCCACTTGTGTCATCCGAAACTATACTAACTTACACCAATAATCTATACAAACATGATGGGAAGCTAACCAATATATACCCAAAATAACTCCATAAGATACCAAGGGTAGGATGTGAAAATCAATGGTGGTGGTGAAGGTCCCAAATCCAATACACAACCACAAACTAGGGAGTATACTGCCACCTTAGAACCCATGTCCAATTCTAATTTCCAACTATCAATCTTTCTTTTCACCACTAGCCTACATTGCTCCATAATAAATGGAGAAATAAATAAATATGAAGCCCTAGAATCAAATAAAATAAAGATAGAAATACCACACAATACACAACACACTTGTATTCTCCACTATAGTGCACTAATGATCACTCTAATAGTTATCAACCACAACAAATACTTCATGTGACCTACCTACATCCCCTATTGTAGGCTCTAAAATATCCTGCCTCTAGGTAGATCCTAAAACTAACCTTTGAGGAAAATAAATAGCTATATGATCATGCTAGTCACACCAGAAACACCCTCTACCATAATTATGTCCTACAGATGGTACACTTGATTGAAAAAAACTACCTTTGATAGATTTTTACTGACCACCCTAAGGTGTACTCTTAGTTGCATGTTTATGGGATCTATCTCTGAGACACTAACTACCATGATGTCCTGACTAGTGACTACCAAAAATTGCCCTAAAATATCTTTAGGATTGTCCTTAAGTACCCTGTACACCTGATTTGAAGGGCAGTGCATTGTTATCCTGTAGTACTAATTTACCTCCAAGTCCCTTGACTATGTTCTCCTTAACTAATTGTATCTTCTCTATGGAAACCTCTAGAGTCCTAGGATGATGAGATTGAACCTTTCCATTGATACAAGCATTGAGGACCCAAACAAAGTGTTTCACTAACATAGGCTCATCATCTACAATACTAGCATGTTGTTTCAAATCAAATAACTTGTTCTTGTACTAGTCCATTGTCATGGACAACTGACGCAGGTCGTGGAACTCATCAACATGTCTCTAATACAAGTTCTCATAGGGGAAACATGCACAAAACACTCTAAAAGATCTCCCATGAAACCAAATTGATATCCAATGGAGCTTCTACTCCTCCATGTTCCACCAGGTAGATGAAAAACCTTTGAGATGCATGACAGTACACTGAGCTCTAGTGTTGATTTCATGTTGATGCATGGTGAAGCAATGATCAATATCTATAAGCCAAGTTCTCAAACTTGATACCACCATAAGATCCATCTAAAATGAGTGGATGTGACCTAAGAAGCTCATTTATCCTGCTAGAATAACATCCTCATCCAATCCTTCTTGACTTCTTTTGTGAGGGGACTATTTTCCTTTCCATTGATCCACTCTACAACAACTTGGAGTGCAATAATGATTACACTATTTCCTCTCCTCTTGATGATTGTGATTTGATGGTTGTGACCCCCCATGCTAATATGTCTCTTGATAAGGTCTCAACTATGTAATAAGCTCCTAGAATAAATTACAAATTTGGGGATGCATAGTTTCATCACCCTAACCACCTCTCTGGTCATTCTTTTGATCATTATGATGATTATCATATCATTCATCTTCCAAGTGATCCTCATCTTATTCATCCTGCCTAGGATTCCATCATGTGCCCATATAAGGACCTCTATTATGCCCTAATTCTTGCTCCAAGGATGCATCCTTCAAAAAAATTTAAAAAAAGATATAAATTAGGAACATCATAAACACATCTATAATCCATAACGAGGAAATGAAGGAACAATAATTAGTATAAAGAAATATAACAAACAACCACACACCAGTCAAACAAAAATAATGAAAACATAAACACCAGAGCTTCCAATATATGAACATGAGCTCCGGTATCAAATGTAATGCCCTCCTAAGGAATCCTTAGAATGTAGCATAAAACATGCATGATTTTTTTTGAAATAATTACAAGAATATGTGCATAACATAATACAACATTTCTAACATTATAGGCATAAGGAAAAAAATCATTCCACAATCATGCATAAGTGGGAGTCTTACACACTTCTAGGGGTTCCAATAAACCCTACTATGCAACCAAAACATAATTCCCAAATTCCTCAAATTTCCTCACAAGATCATACTAGGTCCAACGAGCTACATACTAAGATAGGCTAGTCCAAGGCACATGACTTCCCATAGAGAAAATTAGGTCAATATTTCAAATCCATCTAACCACAAGGTTCATTTTAAGCACCTATATAATTTTTCCTACTATGAATAGGCATGCAATTTCATTAAACCATTATCCAGGTAAGAACTCCATCTATAAAACATCATGAAATAATTCTAAAATATCCTAGCATCCAAAGATGAGTCAAGAAACAAGATAAAACTCAAACTAAGTGGAGATGTTTCTCTGCATATGGAGACACTTAAAAGCATAGACATTTGTATGTAGACACAAACATCAGTTGACAAAAATTACCTGTTGAGACCAAAGAGTCTTAGACCTGTGCATTGAAGGTGTCACTCAATAGGCGAAGATGCCAATTAGTGAAAGTGTTCGAATGCAGACATAGAAACTGATTTGAAGGTTTTGGCCCAAACAATTAGAATTTTTAATGGAAACTTGGCCTATTAAAAATAAAAGCTACAATTGACGTTAGCTTCACTCGATACTAAAAATATAAATTATAATTACATGATCATGTTCATTATCAATCAAGGTATATAACATGAGTACAAGTATAATACTAAACCTAAAAGAGAGGGATGGAGAATTTCTATGGAGCTAAAATTGAGGTCTTTCAAGTGGTCTACCACCTCTACACCAGTGCCCAAAAGTGGCTAGATATGCCACCTGACTATTCGGTACCCTTAGGTCCACCCCATTGTACTTGTGGAGATGGGCACGTGGCCCAAACAAGAACACAAGGTATACAAGGAGGTATAGGCATACACTCACACCAATCAATGCATATAGAGTGCAAATAAATCAAGCGATCACATAAGAGAAAAATATAGCGACACTCAACATGAAAAAACAAAAACCATAGTGCAATATTTAACATGCTTAGGCAACCAATACCCAAAAGGTGATACATAGACTTCTATCACTTAGGTGTTAGAATAACAAGCATATGGAATATCATCGAGCATGCCAATAAGTACTATAATTCTCTTCAATGTTAATCACTCTCTCATACATACAAGAATGTCAAAAAAAATAAGAATCACCACCACATTCCCATATATGTGAAAATATTCATCTCAAGTCGCCCATGGCCTTGTGATAGCATTCATGGCATGCTTGGGGACACCACTTATCTTGATTAATGTTTTACCCATTATTTCATTATATTTTCACTTATTATAACCCCTTGAATGTGATTTCCATCTACCACTTACAAGTTGGGGATGTGTTAGAAGCCACTCTCCATACCAACTCAAAATACCTAATCCTAAGGCTCAATTTTACAAATGAAGAAGGTACAATTCCATAATAAAGGAAATAATAAAATACTCAAAAGGACATAGTGGTCATAATATCACCATTCTACATGGTGTACTTAATTGGTCTTGACAAAGAGGGTCAATCTCAACAAGATTGGGTGAAACCAAAACAATGTAAAATATATCAAAGTACCAACATCCCATATCCATAATATCACACAAGACACTTTGTAAGAAATGACCATGTGCAACAAGCACACTCAATTAGCATCATAGCCAAGAACACAAATCCCTAAGTGATCCAAAATACAATTTACAATATAAAGAAATGTTTAAGTTCATAAAAACATGAAATCCCAAAAGGATTGATTCTCAAGCAACCATGGTAATCATGCACAAGAACGTTCAATCGGTCACAAAACTAAGATTTTGGATCCCAATGATCCTCACATGGAAATCTGACAAGTAAAACCAACATACCACATTGGATCAAATCTTAACAAATATCAATTTTTATTTTCCCTAAAATGTCGTACAAGGGTAAAATCTAGTTTTGGAGGACATCACCATTGATGGACCTCCAAAAACACTCAAAATTTAAATGTGAAATCTCTCACTTCCAGAAAACCTATAGAATCTCCAAATTATAGAAAACCCATTGGTCCCTAAGTGAACAAGATCGCAAAAATTCAATAAAATTTTCATTTTGTCCACATAGGAAAAAATGGGTAGCATAGCGACATATAAAACCTCATTTCCAAAATCAAATATACATAAAAACCTAGACGGGTGCCAAATTGAATCAAATAAGTGGGGATAAAGCATTATATCATCCCACAAAGCAAATGCATCCACACAATAATTACAAAAATTGGAGAACAAGAATGTAATGAGGGTCCCTACCTTAAAATGGAGAGAACAACCAAAACTAAGAGGAAAATAAATACACTCTGCGATAGCCAATGAAATTACCAGCAACACAAAATAATCCCGACACAAATCTAAAGAGCCAATGCCCATAAAATTTTGGAAACAAAATCTCCCCCAAAAAGCAAAATCAAATTTCTCCAATGAGGGTTAGAGAGCGATTTTCCAATTTAATAAAAACCAAGTGATAATAATGAACTCTCTTTTCAAATAAAAAGCCTTTTTTCAAAAAGCCGAATCACTAAAATACAAATTGACTTAAAATTAATTAAATCAAATAACTTAAAAAGCTAATTAAAACTCCCCAAAAGTTCCAAACAATAAATTATTTAATTCTAATTAAATGGAATACACATAAAACATATTTGTTGATAAATATAATATTACAATTATAACATTTAAAAAACCATTTTAATTTAATTCACTTAACTACGACAACTAAAGATAAATCGACAATGCACAAATTTAAATCACTTAATTGTGACAACTGTAGATAACTCGACAATGCACAAACATTTTACTATTCTTTCACAAATTATGCAAAGGTAATCCAAACTTTACCTACATGGTAACCAAAGGTGTGATAATCAAGATAAAGATACATAGTCCCAACCAAGAATGATAAATGATAAATATCACGAACAACAAATGGACTATCTCCAGTAACCACTGTTGAGGATAAAGACACACTTAGACCAGTGAAGCCATGTGGATTCTATGTCTGATACTTGTCATCACTACAATATATGCACATCAAGTGTAGCTACTCATACATATAAAATAGTCGAAGCACATATATAATTAATCCAGAAACTGAAACTAATAAAGGGGCATTTTAATGTTGTAATCATTCTTATGTATTCGAATATTTTGAAATCATCCCTTTCATATTTTATTATCATTTAAAACATCATAATAATAATTTTATTTAATCTATGAATTAAGTAGTATTTAGGGTAGCAATGAGCATATATTAAATCTTTGAACCATATAACAACAAGGAATGATAAACCGGGGTTAACCCCACAACATGATGGTATGTCACGAGCCTCCCAATGTGGAGGTCAAGTGTTTGATCCCCCCACTTTTGGATGCTCATTATTCGTTCACCACTGTTGATGGCGAGTGTGTGTACAATTTCTGCTAGAGCCCCCCGCAGAGTTACCGAAAAATGCCCGCATATATATGTTATGTAGGTGACATAGATACAATGCCTAGTGTGACAATAAGGATGGACGGTCAACATTTGAGAAGCCATATCCGTAGCTGCACATGTTGTTTCAGACATAAACAATGGACTAGTCAATGCAAGGGAGTTATAAGGAGTCAGGAGTTATAAGGTGTATGAAATGGAGAGATAAGGAGATGGGAGTTATAAGGTGTATTTAATGGAGAGATGAGGCATTGTTTTTTATTGGCTATGAAATGACTCTGGATAGGCGTGAATTTTGAGTGGTATGTTCTCAAGGGTTAGTTTGTTCTCAAGGTAATTATATGCTCACAGGAGTAAAATATAGGAGGCGTTAATTCCTTAGAAATGGTTTGATAACTTTACCATGTGGATAGGGTCCCCCAAATGTGACCCTACTAGTTAAAATCTCTAGTCAAAAGTGATCACCGATATTTAAAAAACAAGGCATGATAAACCACAATATGTCAATAACCACTAGTACAACATCAGTAAATCAATCATGAAATAACATCAAAATAATCATAACTAAATATACTAATATAAAATATAAACTAGATATCATCATATAACATCATGTCACATCATCGTAGAGTCATCATGCATTATGATCATCACTAAAATACAAGTATAAACCAATATCCACATCAATGGTGATATCTAAATGATCAAAGAATATTAATTTATTGGGTGCATCACATGAATGTCAATACAAAAGAATAATATATTAACAATCACAAGATAATATCAACAGAGTCTCTCCCGGACCAAAATAAACAAGGACAAAATGCAACTATGGGAGACACTGCACATAAATCGATTCACCAACACATGAATCATAGAAACATTTTGATATGTTTGCATTCCTAGGAAATTTTTGAAATATATTAGGTGTACATTCTTCGTATTTTTATTTGTGAAACCAACGTTGTCATTAAATGATTAGGTTAGAGTTTGTTCAACACTATGGGTAGAAAGGTGATCTATTGAAATATTTTTTAAAACCCTAATTTTAATAAAGTACCCCAATTTTGTAATTTTGTTGGATGTGGAGATGTATTGGGATGGTGGAATAATTAAACTTAAAATGTAGTAAACTTAAAATATAGAAATTAGGTTTTATTATACACTTAGTAGGTGAAGCTAAATTTTTATGTGTCATTACAAAATGAAAATTCTTCATTAGATAAAATAGAACATGTTTACTTGGATAGATGAACAATACAAGATGGAGAAGATAAAAAAGAATAAGGAGGAGGAGAAGAAGAATAAGGTGAAGAAGAAACCATATAATAATAACAAAGAGAATAAGGTAAAGAGGATGAGGATGACAAGATTAAGGATATAAGTACATGCTTTTAGCTTCAAAGAATGAAGACTCGATCCTTAGATTTTATGGATATTTTCAAAGGGAGAAGGTTATTGTTTTTGTAAACCTTAGTGACAAGTAAAACTTCATTGATATTGAATTAGTAAAGAAATTACAGGTATAAGAAAAACACATCAAGAAAAATCTTGAATAGCAAGTAAGGATATGCAAAATTTTGAAGATTTAAAGTTATCCATGGATAAATATATTTTATAATCAAACTTTTATGCTCTTGATGTGAATGAGTTGGATGTTGTTATTATATTCTTTGTTATAATATTTGTTAATAGTAAATTTTAATGAGAAAAAAAATATTAAGTTTTAGTATAGGAGGAAAAGTTTTATATTATAGGATATTCTACATAATGTAGACCAAATAAAAGTCGAGGTAGAGAAATTCAAAAATTTATTGAAGAGTGTATCATAAAATCAAATGAAAAAGATGAGGGGACATATATAAAGGTAAAAGAGGATAATTTTCTTCCCTCTTTTTAAGCTAATAAGGAAAAAACAACAAATGGCAAATAATCAAAGAAGGTGTAGCATCCTAAATTGCAAGCACTTACAATTTTGGTCCTTAGGCCCTATTTTAGAATCCAAGGCTTCCAAGCCCATTCTGATTAATTACACCCTAACTTCACACACATTTTTAGAATTCTCATATCAAAATTGGCCCCCTATTAAAATTTGAGCCATTTTAGCCTCATAAAGGGCAACCTGGGACATAAGGGGTGATTAAGTTCGCCCCTACATTGGGAGGTTCCATTTACACACTAACTTGGGATAAAATTTGAATTGGAGGTCAGTATTTTTATTTTGAGAAAGATTTCAAATCCTTGTCGGCCTCCTTCAAATTTTGAGCCCCAAAAAATTTCTAGGAGAGGTATAAATACAAAGCTACCTCCCTCATTTTGGGATCCAATCCATCAATTGAGAATTAAGAGGCGAGAAATCAAGCAATTAAAGCATTCATTGATCAATCAAGTTCAATTCAATAACCAATCATGGAAGACATGGAGTAATGTCTATATCCTAGAATATGTTAAGGCATTCATGTTCTTCCTATCCTTGATCCAAGGTCAAGACTACATCAAGACAACTTTTAAGCATCTTCATGAGTCATTTTGCATTTGTGAAGGTATAACATCTTTTCAAGCCTTTGCTACTAACAACACAATGTTTCATTTATTTAATTTTAATTTAAAATAAAGGTTAATTACTATACATGGGTTTGACTAAGGAAAACCCCTTTTCTCCCACTATTTTCCATGTTTTCTATGTGCAAGTGACAGGTGGTGGATCTTTAGATCTAGATTTAGGAAGGCGTAACAATTTTCTTCAGATCATGGTTTTATTCATCAAATTTTGGTAGAGAAAGGGTGAATCGCACAAGAAGGGGTGAGTCCACTCACCCCCTACTATCTAGGTAACCCCTAAAAGATATATTGGGTTGAAACACTCTATGCAGGTTAGTGGCTTTCTCTACTTCTTAGATTTGATTCTAGAATTTGCATATTGGTATTTATTGCTTGTATACATAAATATATCTTTGTAGCATCCCATTTCATCCTACTTACCTCATTTATTCATTCTATATTTAACCAACCAATCTACTCTTAGTGAAGGGAGAAAATATTACACTTGTTCAACACTTGAGTCCTCTTAATCCTATTGGGTACTTTTCCCTTCCTAATGTAATGAAAGAAATATTGAATTTGGGATGTGATGTTTCCTAGATTTTTTTATCACCCTATTGAGAACTCATTCCAAGCCCCCTCCTTATCTTACTATTCATAATTTTTTCAACATTACAAAAGGTTTCAAACATATTGAAGGTTACATTATATAGGTATCCACATTGTCATGATAAGAAATAATCACAAAGGAAACCCCCATAGAGGCATGATTATATATAGATTCAACAATTTGATCACTAAATACATATCAATATGGAATGAACAATTTTATCACTAAGTACATATCAATATGAAATCAGCAATTCGGTCACTACAAAAAAGATGAGGGAGAGGCGGGAGCAAGTTTGGAAGCAAGAGTCACCTGCAAATTTTGAAAGGGCGGAAAGAGTGTAGACACAAGCACGATCGGGTTTTCGAGCACATCTAGGGTGGGTTTACAGTGGCCAAGCTCACAGAAGATGGCCTCTAAACTATCGAAATCAAAATAGATGGAGTATGAAAAACCCAAGTGATGGGCACAATGGAAGTAATAGAGTTCAGTACCCAATGCGCAAAACCTACGGGAATGGCAAGAGATGGGAGAACCATCAAAGGATAGAGGGTAATGGTCCAGTTTTTACAAGGATGGGAAGGAACTTTGACTTTACCAAAATCACACACAAGTTCTACAAACCAAAGTTGAGTATGGAGAAGGAGAACTTGGTGGAACAACCCAAAAAACCCCAAAGAGAAGATGCAAATATCAGATATGAGGTAATTTCTACACTTAAGATCTCAAACCCTAAGTGGATAGATACAGTAGATTCCTTGAAAGAATGAGATTTCTTCTTTAAATGGCTGGGTCCATGGCCATCTATTTCCATTATTAGAATTTGGTGCAGGGAGGTGTGGGGAAAACACTTGAAACTTAAAACTCTAACGAATGGTTTCTATATGGGTATTTGTGAGGAAAAAGAGGGAAAGGAAAGGATCCTAAAAATGGACCTTATTTAATAAATGGAAAGTTATCTAAAGGATTGGGTGGAAAAATTTGATCCCTTTCAGGAAAAGATAAAAGAATACCCAGTGTGGTTGAATCTACATAATCTCCCAATGGAATACTGGGTTGAAATAACCCTAGAATAGATAGGGAATAAAATAGGGTCCTTTATAGCTGCCAAGGAAGTGATAAATGCAAAGGATGCATCAATCCACCTGATAATCCTAATCAGGTTAGAAAGTAATAACCCAGTCCCTGATTTTATTACCATTGGAATGGGGAATGGAATATGGAAGAAAAATATTGAAGTCTAGGAAGGCGAGGTGCCCAAGACTAAGCCAACACAAGAGCAGAATGATTATCAGAAAAAGGGGAAAGGGCTGGCAGAAGATGAACTCTTAGACAAAATAGAACATGCATGTCTAGGTAAAGAAAGATCTTCAGTGGATTTAATGGAAAACCAGTTGTGTGGTCTAGACCGGGGTCATTCCACTACCCCAATCTGGAGGAAGGACTACAAAAATGCTAGAGATGATTCTATTCAAGGGATGTTCAAAATACAATATGAGGAAGAGGATAGGTTATCAACACAAATGGTTAAGGAAACTCCATATCCCCTCTCCAAAGAAATAAATTAGGTAAAATGCACCCAAAGGGACCTAACACAAATTTGGGGTAACCTAAAACCAAAGTAAAAAACTCCAAAGGAAAATAGGGAAAACATAGGAGGAATTGCAACCCTTCCTCATATCATCCTAGAGATGGCAGAATTATGTGAAGGACACAAACCTATAGAAAGAAAGGAAGGTGTCAAGGTAGTGATAGAGTTCTTAAACCTGATGCAAGAGATAGAAAATCAACAAAGGTTACATGAGGACCTGGGTGAACAAGAAGATGACAATTTACTTTTTAAGGACATTGAGATATCCCTAATCAAAAAACTAGCAAACTCCTTTGAAAGTAATAGGGATAGTGAGGATGATTCAGAATATTGGGATTCATATTTAGTGGATAATGAGCAGGCAGGAGACCTAAATGATTTGGGTTTCCTGGAAACACAAGGGGTGATGGTTTCATAACAGTGACACAAACAACCTCTCAACTTCTGAAGCCAAGAGTAGGGGAAAAGAAAAAGAGAGGTGCAAAATCAAACAAGGTCAAGTTAGCTATTGCAGGGAGTGCTTCTTACCAAAAAAAATCCTTAGATCGGGAAAAGGCTATGCCTTTTATTGGGAATTATGAAACTCCTATCATGGAATGTCAAGGGCTACAATGCCTCTGACAAATTATGTTTGATCAAGTGATGTTTTGATCAAACAAAACCTGATCTAATCCTATTACAAGAAATAAAAATTAACCAGGAGGACTAGGAAATGTTTGAAAGAAAGTGTGGAAGATGGAAATGTGCAATGGTGGAAGCACAAGGGGCTTCTATGGGGCTATGGGCCTTATGGAATGATGCAGCATTAGAGGTGATAGTTAGGCAAGCTAAACAAAATTAGCAATGGTTACAAGTGGATTCGAAACAACTTAGTTGCACTATCTCAGTATTCAATATCTATGGTCCTAACAATAGAAGGATGAAAAGAAGAATGTGGGAAAGGCTTACAGAAATCATTAATGGAATACAAGAGGAGATGGTGATTCTAGGAGATGACTTCAATGCGATCTTAAAACTAGAGGACAAAAAAGGGGGGAAAGGATGGAGAAATGATAGTCAAAAAGACTTTAGTAAATTTGTTAATGAGAGCGATTTGATAGAGGTGCCCTTTAGAAACGGAAAATTTACATGGACCAACAAAAGATCAGGATTTTTAAATATTGTAGAAAAGCTAGATAGATTTTTTTTGGCTGGTAATTGGGTAGATACACTATGGACTTGTGAAGTAGAGATTCTTCCTTTCCAAGGCTCAGACCACTTTCCAATTTGTCTAAGAATTCAAGATGAGAACACTCTAGAAAGATTTCCTTTCAATTTTGAGGCGATATGGTTCCAAGTAGAGGGTTTTCCTGAGATGATGGCCAATTGGTGGATAACAACTCCAAAAATAATAGGTAACAAAGCTTTCATATTCTTCAAAAAGTTACAATTTATTAAAGAGAAACTCAAAATCTGGAATAGGGAACATTTTAAAAATATATTTGAAGAAAAAATTAAAGTAGAGGCGGACCTCCAAATTTTAATCTTAAAGGTGATTGAAAAAGGAATGTTAGAAGCAGACTTCCAAGAGGAAACCCACCTAAGAAAGGAACTGGAGGGCTGGTTAGCTAAAGAGGAAATTTTCTGGAAATAGAAATCAAGGGAATCCTGGTTGAATGCAGGTGACAAGAACACAAAGTACTTTCATAACTCATTGAAAATTAGAAGATCTAGAAATAATATTTTCAATATTCTAAATAGTTAGGGTGTAAAAGTGGAGGATAAAGAGAGTATAAATAGGGAAGCGGTGGCTTTCTTCTCAAAGAAGAAAAACCTAGATGATTGTGAGGAAATGAGGATTAAAGAAGTTTTAACAGTGATTCCTATAGTGGTTTCAAAGGAAATGAACAAGAACTTAATGGCCCCAATAGCTAGAGAGGAGGTCAAAGCAACTCTGAAAGGAATGGGAGGTGACAAAGCACCAGGTCCAGATGGCTTTCCATCTCTTTTCTTTCAGAAATTTTGGCATATATTGGGAGAAGATATATGGGAGGTGGTGGAATAATCCCTCATAGGTCAATTTATACTCAAGGAGATGAATTCCACCTTCATAGCTTTGGTTCCTAAAAAAGATAAATAGGTATCCTTTGAGTATTTTTGACCGATTGCATTATGTAACATAGTCTATAAATTGGTTTCAAAAGTGATAGCCAATAGACTAAAGATTGTCCTACACAGGGTCATTTTGGAGGAGCAGAGTGGTTTCTCCCCTGGAAGATCAATATTTGAAGGAATTATAGTAGCACATGAGGTAGTTCACTCAATAAGAATGGCTAAATCACAAAAAATGATGGTAAAACTGGATATAAAAAAGGCATATGATGAAGTATATAGAGGTTTCTTGTTGAAGGTCTTGAAAAAGTTTGGGTTTGAAGAGGGTTGGATCGAATGGGTGGAAAAATGTATTGAAACTCCAATGTTCTCAGTGTTAGTTAATGGATCCCACAAGGCTTCTTCCCACAAGAGAAAGGAATTAGACAAGGGGACCCTCTCTCCCCTTTTTTGTTTACAATTTTGACAAAAGTGCTTGGGAGATTGATTGGGGAAAAAAGAACTACAAGACTATGGAAAGGCATTAAGATCACAGATGGGGTGGAAGCCATGACACACCTTCAATTTGTTGATGACACTTTTTTAGGTTGGGATGCTACAAAACATGAAGAAAAAATTATGAAGGAAACTCTAGAGATCTATGGACAGGTGTCTGGACAGCACATTAACTGGAAAAAGTCAGATATTTTCTTTTTCAACACTCCACATCAACTATGGATTAAAATTGGGAAAATTTTGGGGATGAAACAAGGACTACTACCTTATAGATATTTAGGAATCCCTTTCTTTAAAGGCAACAATAAAGCATATTTATGGAAAGACTTGATAGAAAAATGCCTCAAGAAGATGGAAGGTTGGAAAGGGAAATGGTTGTCTTATGCTAGAAGGATTTTAATGTTGCAAACTGTGATCTCAAAAATACCTGTTTATTCAATGATGTGCCTTGACATTCCCAAAAAGGTTTTAAAAATAGTAGAACAAAAGATGAGAATTTTTTTTTTCGAACAGAGCAAATGAAGATGAAAAAATTCCTCTCACGGCTTGAGAACAAATATGTAAGCCAAAATCTAAAGGAGGGGTAGGGATTAGAAACTGGCACCATATGAATAAGGCCCTAGGAGCGAAGCTAGTCTAGAGCATGTATCAACATCCAAATCAATACTAGGCAAGAATCCTTCAAGCCAAATATATGGACTCAAGGGATAATGATAGGATTATTACTATCAGAAATCCCCCAAAAGGTTCCATAATATGGAATTTCATTCTGTCTTGCAGGGAGGTAATCACAAGTCATTTATCTTGGCAAATTAGAGATGGCACAAAATAAAATTTCTGGGAGGACTCGTGGGATGGCTATAAGGCTCTAAAAGATGATGAAATCTACCAAGAATTATAGAATCACTTCTCAGAGAAATGGGGTGGGAAAGTTAGTGACTATTTCAAAAAGCAAGAGGGACTTGAAGGTAAATTGTATAGTTGGAAAAGTATGGAGCTGGAAGATTTGACAGAACAACAAAAAATTTTAATGAGAACAATATTTGAAAGCCAAAAATTGAAAATAACAGGTAAGATGGACAAGCTAATTTGTTGTGGGTCTCTTTCTAGAAATTATGCAGTAAAACTGGGATACAAGCTCGTTGAGGGAATGGAGGATTCTAAATTTGAATCGCAAGACTTATGTTGGCACCAAGACGTTTTACCTAAGGCAGGAGTCTTTTCATGGTTAGCTTTTAAAGGAAGAATCCTAACATCAGAAAGAAGGAAACCAATGGGAATGGAGGATTCTAAATTTGAATCGCAAGACTTATGTTGGCACCAAGATGTTTTACCTAAGGTAGGAGTCTTTTCATGGTTAGCTTTTAAAGGAATAATTCTAATAGCGGAAAGAAGGAAACAAATGGGAATGGTGTTAGTAATAACTGAGAGGGGGGGTGAATCAGTGGCCTCAAAAATTAATCCTTAAATCTCATAACCATAGATTATGCCTCTAGTTATCTTCTGTCCTACAAGATGAATGCCTTGAAATACTTATAAAAATTTACAACTTTTTGGATTGCTTTGTTAAACCTTCTTCTTTATGTTTACCAATAAGCAGTCACCTATTTACTGAAACACAGTAAATATGCAAAGTATACCGATCAATCCAGAATTGCATATGTGAAATGTAAAATAGTAAAGTAATGAAACATAAACATGTAAAACATGGATTTTTAATGTGGAAACCCTGTTAAGGGAAAAACCACTGGGACTGGTTGTTGGAAACAATTGTTTAATTGTGTGTTGTCCTTGATGTTACACAAATGTCATATCAGTCATTAGACAGAGTCTACCGAGTTCAGAATGTCATATCAGTCATTAGACAGAGTCTACCGAGTTC
>MU225256.1:953946-965201 GCA_018584345.1 Thuja plicata | reverse complement strand
TGTTCTAAAGACCTCTCACAAGGCCACTCCTCACAGGGTGTTTAAATCCTCTAACAGGGTCACACCTAACAGTGTGTTTTTGTAACCTTTAACAGGGTTGGCTCCTAACAGGGCTCACTTCAGAAGAATGAAAATCAGTAACTAGTTACATTGGTGGTTTTCCCAAATTGGGTTTCCACGTTATATCTAGTGTTACTTGTGTTACTTGTGTTCATGTTATCTTTTTTATGCATGTCAATAACTGTGAATGTTTAATGAACAATAAAAGGTTAATTTACCGAGTAACAATAATATATATTGAAGACATCTAAGGGACTTGTGGATTTATTTTTGTGGTAACTGATTCACCCCTCCCCTCTCAGTTACTCCATCCATATTTCCAACACTGGTACCCCAAATTTTCACTCTTCTGAAGTGATCCCTATTAAGAGCCAACCCTGTTAAAGGTTACAAACACACTGTTAGGTGTGACCTTGTTAGAGGATTTAAAGATAGTTTGTCACCCAGTATTTGGCATCTAATGCTACCATCCTTGATCAAACACTTACTTGGCCTGTCAATAGGTATCGGGCATATCCAATGCTAATTTCATGATCAAACTTTTTGATACTCCTTGGGATGTATCTCAATTGTAAAAGACTTTTAATTCTTGTTCGATTAAGAGACTTGATGCTTCAATGGTTAAAATGAAACACTAATGATCTATTCATACATACAACTAAATTACAGATTTTTAGATCTATTGTAAGTCCATTACCTCTCTGATCAATATAATCACTTATACCTTTTCTCCACACTATTCTTCTATGTGATGTTGTCTCACTATTCATCGGTGTCTACAGCATCTAACTCTTTCCTCTAGCTTGTTGATCAGGACTAAAAGAAGACTTTCTTCTTCTTCAGATTCTCTTTTGCATCTTTCCTCTTTTCTCTTTCACCCCACACTTCATAATGAATCAAGGGTTTGTCTCTATATAGACATGAATTCCTCTTTTCTTGGCTTTCTTGATTCTTGGCGTGTTCCACAATTCTCGCCAATAGATTTAAAGAAAACCCCAGTTTTATCTCAAACAGATCTTCTTGTCAACTAGACAAATCATCTTTAAATTAGTTACTTATCTCCAGATTTATCTGGATGATTAAAACAATGATAAGTATTTGTTTAAGTCTGTCTTTATCTCCTTGATAGATAAGCATTTTTTCATTTTTTGAGCTCTTTGTTCTGTTGGTCAACACTTTAGTTAGTCATTGGTGATAACAGACTATAATTGACTTCAGTTGTCATCAGGATTTCTGTGCTTGTCTTTTCCATTGGGCAACACCGTAATTTTGTCCGTCGGGTTACACTGTGTTTTTCTCATTAGGCAACACTGTAACTTTGCATGTCGGTAATGATGTGCATTTTCTCGTCGGGTAACACTTTGACTCTACCCTTTTACCCTGACCGTCAGTGTGCACTCCGTCAGTGTATGTAGTCACTTAGTGAATACTTGACTTATATGCATTACTGATAGCATAGCCTTTGATTCATTGGTTCCTTGAAGTCTTTGGCAGTATTTCCATGACCATACAAATTATATCAAGTTGACATCAATGACAATACAATACATTAACTAATTAAATGTATTGTATGATCATCAACTTAACATCTTCAAACATTCAATCAGTTACATGTCATCAATATTTCCCTTTATCATTGATGGAAACATGCTACATTATCATACTATACTATTGCTAATACAATATGAAATATACAATTTCATCAATCTTTCCTAATCTAACTATTACAAATGTCTGGCTTTCGGTAAGCTCAAATAGCTTAGATTTGATTCTTGCAGTTTTATGTCTGTCTTCAATCCCTTCACTGGATAGGTGTAGAATCTTTCTTTCTCTGATGTGATTTTTTCTCCTTCTGTGTCAAACTCTCTCCCTTTGACTGTTCTCCTTTCTTTTGATGTCTCTTGACAGCAATTCTCTTCCTTTTGTGTGTACTCTCCCTTTCTGATTGCTTCTCTCCCTTTGGATATTGTGTTGGATATAATTTCTCCCTAAGATGATAATGGATATAATATCTTAGATATAATCTCTCTTGGAGATGATAATAGATATAATCTCTCCCTTTATCAGTATGATAATGAGATATCTCTCTCCCTTTAATAGCAATCCCAAACAAACATCTTTTCAAACAAATATTTGACAGCAATGTCAAACAGATCCTTTCTATCCATAATATATTCCTTGAATTTCCCAATCCATCAGTAATAACTCTGGTGCTCATAGTAGATAATTACCTTGTAGTGTATAGATTTATCTTTGAAGTCCATCTTTCTACTTGCATCAACATGAAGAGTATTCTGATAATATGCAGGATGATGTATCCTTCTAGTCATTTTACTGACTAGTAGACAAGGGTCTGACCCCTAGTCTTTTTCTCAAGTATTCAAATGCATCCTTGGGTAGTGGCTTGGTGAATATATCATCCAATTTTTCCTTTTATTGCACATACTCAAGTACCACTTCCTTTGCTTGAACTTGTTCTCTCAAATAATGAAACTTGATTTTAATATGCTTTGTTTTAGCATGCATGACTGGATTCTTGGAAATGTTTATTGCACTGGTGTGGTCACAATAGATAATTACTGGTTCTATAATTTTCATATATACACCTTCTAGCAACTATTTGATCCATGCAATATTTGAGCAGTTTGCAGCAGCAGTAACATACTCTGCCTCTATAGTAGACTGAGAAATGCATCCTTGCTTCTTATTGATCCATGTGACAATTCTGTCACCCATAAAGAATGATCCTCCAGATGTGCTCTTCTGGTCATCAATATTTCCAGCCCAATCAGCGTCAGTAAAGACCTTAAGTTCAAATTTGCCTTCTCTTTTATACCATAAGCCATATTCCTCAGTATTCTTCAGACATCTTAGGATTCTTTTCACAGCAGTCATATGTGATTCCCTGGGATTAGCAGAAAATCTTGCAACAATTCCTACTGCATGTGCAATATCTGGTCTAGTATGTACAACATACATGAGTTTTCTAATCATTGATCTATACAAATTTTGATTTACCTCTTATTACTTGTCCTCCTTTCTCAGTTTGTATCCAGTAGCCATCGGTGTTCCAACTAGTTTGGACTCTTCCATCTTGAATATTTTCAATACCTCCTTGATGTACTTGGATTGTGTAATGAAAATACCTTTATCTTGTTGCATGATCTGCAGACCAAGAAAGAACTTGATCTCTCCAAACATAGACATCTCAAATTCCTTTCTCATTTCATTAGAAAATGATTTTCATAACATATCATTGCCTCCAAAAATTATGTCATCAACAAATATCTCAGCAATCAAAATGTTAGCATCAGTGTCTTCCTTCAAATAAAGATTACTATTTTCACTAGTCCTTACAAATCCAATACTTATAAGATAGGAATGAAGTCTTTCATACCAGGCTCAAGGTGTTTGTTTTAATCCATACAATGCTTTGTGTAGTCTACATACCATGTTCCTTTTGTCTGGATCAACAAACCCTTCTGGTTGCTCAATGTATACCTCTTCCTCAAGTATTCCATTCAAGAATGCAGACTTGACATCCATTTGGTATACCTTGAAGCCTTTATATGCAGCATAAGCAAGCAATATTCTCACTCCTTCTAGCCTAGCAATAGGTGCAAAGGTATCTCCATATTCAATCCCTTCTTCTTGTGCATACCCCTTGCATACTAGTCTTTCTTTATTTCTGGTGACTTCTCCATTCTCATTCAGCTTATTCCTAAATATCCATTTTGTACCGATGACATTCTTGTCATCTAGTCTCGGTAAAAGTGTTCATGTCTTATTTTTCTCTATCTTCTCAATCTCTTCATTCATAGCACTTATCCATTCATCATTATCAAGCACAGCATTGACAGATTTGGGCTCATAATCACAAATAAGACATCTTGTATTTAGAGACTTACTTCTGGTTCTCAGACCAGCTTTCTTATCTCCTATGATTTGGTTCTGTGGATGATTCCTTCTTACATATCTAGAAATTACAAGTTCAATCCTTTGTCTATCATTTTGATCATCATTTTTTCTTCATTCTGTTCTCCATCACTTTGTGCATCATTTTGAGTAATATTCTGATCGTCGGTAGTTGCAACTTGATGCTCGGGTGTAATGATCTGTTGCTTGGGAGCTCTACTTTGTTGGTTGGGTAGAGTGTTAGGTTCCTCATTGTAATAAAACCTAATGTATTCCTCTGGTTCTTTAGTGCTTTCCTTTTCATTCTTCTCTGCAAATTCATCTATCTTTACATTTGCACTTTCAACAATTTTGTTAGAGGTTTTATTTAGACATTTATAAGCCTTGCCCTTGGTGGAATACCCTAGAAATATTCACTCATCACTCTTGGCATCAAGTTTTCCATTTCTATCATCTTTTAAGATATAACATTGACTACCAAAATTTTTGAAGTAACTTACATTGGGTGTAAAACCATACCAAAGCTCATAAGGTGTCTTCTTGGTGTCTTTCTTCAATTGTACTTTGTTCAATGTGTAAACAGCAGTACTGGAAGCTTCTCTTCAGAAGATTTGGGTGATCCTTTTCTCTATCATCAGTGTCCTTGCACAATCAACTATGGATCTGTTCCTTCCTTCAGCAATTCCATTTTGCTATGGTGTTCTTGGTGCAGAGACCTGTCTTTTGATTCCATGCTCACTACAAAAGTTAGTGAATTCATCTTAAATAAATTTCCCTCCTCTATCTGATCTTAAGCATTTTAGTTCCTTACCACTTTGTTTCTCAACCATTTCTTTGTACCATTTAAACATCTTGAATGCTTCTGATTTATCTTTTAGAAACATAACTATCATCATTCTAGAAAAATCATCAACAAAGAGAATAAAATATCTATCTCCATAATAACTCTTTGTCCTCACGGGTCCACATATATCAGTATGGACTAATTCTTGAATTGCATCAGATGTATGGGTTTTTCTTTTGAAACTAGACTTTGTCATCTTACCTTTTTGACAATTCTTACACATGATGTTGTCGAGCTTAGTCATCGTTGGTAAGCCTCTTACATTTCTCTTTTTACTTATCTTTATCATGTTGTCAAAGTTCACACGACACAATCTTTTTTGCCACAACCACATGTCTTTGTTTGTAGCAATCAAACAAGTGGTGTCAGTATCATTTAGATAGAATAAGTTACATTTTGTCTGCTCACCGGTACCAATCAGATTTCTTGATTTATTGAAGATCTTTGCCTTCTTATTTTCAAATGCTACTCTATCACCTAAATTATTCAACTGAGAAACACTCAACAGATTATAATTCAATCCATTCACCCAATAATCATTTTCACATTTTATCTGGTTATTCAACATTATTGTTCCTCTACCTTCAATTGGACAAGGTGTATCATTACCCATTCTTACTGAACCACCATTGTAGTATTCAAAATTCTCAAAATTTTGCTTTTCACTGGTCATATGGTGTGTGTAGCCACTATCTATGATCCAAACATCATTTTTACTAACTTTAGATATGAGAGTTTTTTCTACATACCTTTCTTCATCATCATCTAAATCATCTTTCACTGCTACAAACACCATCTCAATGTCTTCATCAGATTCATTGTTAGTGTCTTCATCTTTGCATTTTTCTAGGTAACTGGCCTTCTTTCCTTTGTCCTTATAGTCTTGGGTATCTCTTCTTTCTAATTTTTGGTAGCTTCTGTAATCACCTTTGTCATACTTCTTTTCAAATGATCTATCATTACTTCTGTCATCTTTTCTTCTGTTAGGACATCTTGCAGCAAAGTGTCTAATCTCTTTACAATTAAAACAAACAAGTGGTAATTTACCTTTGCCTCTCTGCATTCTTCTAGCCATAAGTGCTTCATGAAGATCTTCTTCTTCACTTTCACTATCACTATCTTTTCTCATAGTGTTTTTATGACTTGATTTACTTATTCTCATAGAAGATTTGAATGTAGATTCTATGTTTGGTAAGACACTATTGTCAAATTTATTCATATCAAATGAAATTAGTCTTCCAATTAAACTGTCTAGAGTAACATTGCTATTTTCTACTGCTCTCATTTCTTGTATGGAAGATACTCTAATAGCATAAGTAGGCAGTAAGGTTCTTAGAATTTTACTTACCACTGTATCTTCATCTAGTATACCTCCAACTCCTCGGATAGCATTGACTACCTCTTTGATTCTTGTGTTGTACTGAGTGATGTTTTCACCTTCTTTCATTTTGAGATCATCAAACTTTCCTCTAAGGCTTTCTGCCTTGGCTCTCAAAACATTCTTGTCACCACCATGTACAAGCATCAAGGTGTCCAATGTCTGCTTTGTAGTCTTGCAGGTTTTGACATCTTCAAATTCAGAATTGGAGAGTGAGGAAGCAAGCTCTATCATCATGTAGTTGTGCTCATGCTTCTCTCTCATTTGTTCAACTATTGGTGCTCCTATGGGCAACACATATTCAGCATCTAAGTATTGAGTAACATCATTACCAATACCTGATAAGTGGAGTGTTATTATGCTCTTCCATGAAGCATAATTTTCTTTGTTTAGCTTGGGCACATCTTGTCTGTTCATCTTGTGATCTTTAGCTTAGGTCTTGAAACCTTCCGTCTAAGCACACAAGCTCTGATACCAATTGTTAGTAATAACTGAGAGGGGGGGTGAATCAGTGGCCTCAAAAATTAATCCTTAACTCTCATAACCATAGATTATGCCTCTAGTTATATTTTGTCCTACAAGATGAATGCCTTGAAATACTTATAACAATTTACTACTTGTCGGATTGCTTTATTAAACCTTCTTGTTTATGTTTACCGATAAGCAGTCACCTATTTACTGAAACACAGTAAATATGCAGAGTATATCGATCAATCCAGAATTGCATATGTGAAATGTAAAATAGTAAATTATTGAAACATAAACACATAACACATGGATTTTTAACGTGGAAACCCTGTTAAGGGAAAAACCACTGGGACCGGTACCCCAAATTTTCACTCTTCTGAAGTGAGCCCTGTTAAGAGACAACCCTATTAAAGGTTACAAACACACTATTAGGTGTGACCTTGTTAGAGGATTTAAAGATAGTTTGTCACCTAGTATGTGGAATATAATGCTGCCATCCTTGATTAAACACTCACTTGGCCTGTCAATAGGTATCGTGCATATCCAATGCTACTTTCATGATCAAACTTTTTGATACTCCTTGGGATGTATCTCAATTATAAAATACTTTTAAGTCCTTCTCGGTTAAGAGACTTGATGCTTCAATGGTTAAACTAAAACACTAATGATTTGTTCATACATACAACTAAATTGTAGATTTTCATATCTATTATAATTCAATTACCTCTCTAATCAATATAATCACTTATACCTTTGCTCCACACTGTTCTGCTCTGTAATGTTGTCTCACTATTTGTCGGTGTCTACAGAATCTAGCTCTTTCCTCTAGCTTGTTGATCGGGACTGAAAGAAGACTTTCTTCTTCTTCGGATTCTCTTTTGATTCTTTCCTCTTTTCTCTTTCACCCCACACTTCCTAATGAATTGGGTTTGTCTCTATATAGACATGATTTCCTCTTTTATTGGCTTTCTTGATTCTTGGCGTGTTCCACAATTCTTGCCAATAGATTTAAAGCAAACCCCAGTTTTATCTCAAACAAATCTTCTTGCCAACTGGACAAATCAGCTTTAAATTAGTTATCTCCAGATTTATCTAGATGATTAAAATAATGATAAGTATTCGTTTAAGTCTATCTTTAGCTCCTTGACAGCTAAGCATTTTGTCATTTTTTGAACTCTTTGTTCTGTCGGTCAACACTTCAGTTAGTCATCGGTGATAACTGATTGTTCCGTCAGTGTGACTTCAGTTTTCATCGGGATCTTTGTCCTTGTCTTTTCCGTCGGGCAACACTATAATTTTGTCCATCGGGTTACACTGTGTTTTCTCGTCAAGCAACATTGTAACTTTGCACATTGGTAATGTTGTGCATTTGCTTGTTGGGTAACCCTGTGCCTCTACTCTTTTACCCTAACCGTCGGTGTGCACTTCGTCAGTGTATGTAGTCACTTAGTGAATACTTGACTTATATGCATTACTAATAGCATAGCCTTTGATTCATTGGTTCCTTGAAGTCTTTGGCAGTATTTCCATGACCATACATATTATATCAAGTTGACATCAATGATAATACAATACATTAAGTGATTTAATGCATTGCATGATCATCAACTTAACATCTTCAAACATTCATTCAGTTACATGTCATCAAATGGATGGTCCAACTAGGTGTGTGCTATGTGAAAAGAATGAAGATTCGGTGGATCATTTACTGGTCCAATGCAAGTTTGCAGAAAAATGTTGGTATCATGTGCAAACAAAATTAGGATGGATAGGACCAAGAGAACAAACTGTTAAAGGAATCATGGATGGATGGCCAAGATTGATTCAAAAATAAACCCTCTCTAGCATATGGTTAGTCATCCCCTCTTTGATTATGTGAGAAATATGGAAAGAACAAAATAAAAGGATTTTTACAGGGTAAAAGGAATCCATAAGGAGATTGATCTACAGGATTAATCATTTTATTGAAGTGGTAATGGGATCCTCAGTAACAAGGAAGCAAGCTCTGAAGGTCCCTTTCACAAAATAGGATAGTGACTCTCAAAAGGTTTGGCCAAGGATAAGATTTAAATCCCTGTCAGGAGCTCTAGTATCAAAACCAAAGCAGAAAAAGGACAAATAAACTATATGGAATTGTCCAGAAGAGGGATGGTCAAAGGAAAATTTTGATGGGGCAGCACAAAATAACCTAGGCTGGTCTAGAGCAGGTTTCATAGTCAGAAATTCAAAAGGGGAAGTAAATTTAGTCAGAGAAATGAGGCTGAAGGATGGTATAAATAATGAAGATGAGTGTAAGGCAACAATGATAACAATAAAGGTAGCCAAAGAGAAAGGCATTAAAAAATTAAACCTTGAAGGAGACTCATTGATAATAACATTAGCTATTGCTAAGATGTCTATCCAAGCATGGCACTTATAGAACTATATAGAAATAATCAAAGATGACTTAGCATTTTTTGATGACTTCTGAGTAACTCACATTAAAAGAGAAGGCAATAAGAAGGCCGATATCATGTCAAAGTGGGCCACATCTTTAGAGGAGGTGGAGAAACTGCATTATGAATGTTTTGAAATAAGGAATTATGGGACATTCCCTCTCTTTAATAGCTTTTAAGGCACCGTGCAGAATGAAGTAAAGGAATTTAAAAATGTGTCTAGAAATTATGAATGACATCACAACCAAGATAGCCAAAAAAGGTAAAAAAAAGGATCTCAAATGATTATTAAAAAAGGAATGGGAAAATATTTAATAAGAAAGTTGTAGTGACTGCAGGTTAGTTGGAGAAAAATATGGAAGATGATGCAAAGAGTGTGTGACAAGAGAGAAGGAAAATATTTAGACTGCACGAAATGAATGGAGTAAATGCTTGCACTAGCAAGTAGCTTATAAAATCAGAAAATAATCCAGGAAACATTCACATTGTAAGTTTTAACAAGGCAGAACAAGGGAAGAACAGATTTAAGGATGGAGCCAAAATTTTACTTTTAAGACACTGAAGTAGCAGAAAGGCTTGTTCAGCCCTATCGAGAACATCTATTTGAAGAAGATGCTACTCATCCCCACAAAGTCGGTGGTAGTAGCAGTATAGGAAATACTTGGTCCTCTATTTCAAGAGGACAACTGAAGATGGAAGCTACAGGTAGACATTGCAGCAATGGTGATGGCATGGGGTTTGGAAATTGGAGAGCATGAGGAGAATGTGAAACGGGTGATGAATTCTTTGTTTGAAGAAGCTTTAACAATGGGAATGGACTCTCTTCTAGAATGGGCCCATCTAGGATGGGCATTTCATTATGGTGAGACTTTCGATGATGAAGAGGAAGGAAGTGAGATGGGAATCATTCCTTTTGCGAATTGGCCAAAAAGGGTGCAGAAAGATGGATACACCAGGGGAAGAAGAATGAATTGGATAAAATTGGGGAAGGCTATTCAAGAGGCACAGGCAGCCAAAGCAAGGGTGGTTATGCCACTAGTCTTCCCAAGAATAAAGAGGATTGTAAGGCTGAGGAAGGGGAAGGTAAAGAATAGCAATGGGAAGGAAAAAGCCCAAACTTGAGGCCGTGCAAATGCAAAAATTTTGATTTTTGAAAGAACAAGAAGAAAGCAACACATGCAAGGAATCTTTTTGAATGACACAACCTGGAGGAGGAAGCAGCCGAAGAAAAGAAGAACAAGCTTGAGGTTTTTTGTGATGAAAAGTTTAGTAAAGACCAGCGATGTAAATTTTCAAGTTCCTAGGTTGAACATTTCTAACAGGTTGCATCTTGTGTTACCGAGGCAATGGAATGGTCATTAATGTAAATGCTAAGTTTAAAATTGCATAATAGTGATATAGAAGTTAGCTATGGGAAGATGTATTGAGAATTGTCAAGGGTAGTTTCAGTAAAGATATGAGTCTGGAAATGACTCCAAAACTATGAATGTAATCATCTTTTATATAATTAATAAAAAAACATCTATTACCGACCAAAAAAAACAATTTGGTCACTATATATCTACATGAAATCAAAGGAACGACTATAAAAAATAGTGGCATCATAACAATAATGGCTATTCATGGAAAAAATGACATACTATTATGAAGAATGTAATTAAATGAATGCAACAAAATATATACCAAAGATGGGATCTAGGTATCATCAAGCTAAAATGTAGTTCCACTCCAACCCCATCATTACAATGAGGTAATAGAGCCTCGAACCTTGGATTGAAAGTGCAATGAAGTAAGTATACTTGATTTTAAATACTATTTGATATAGCTAGAAACATATGTTGCATTAAATAAAATACTACGTTGTTAGATCATGTTGTTATTTACTATTTAGATTGTATATGCATGATGGTGTTTTATGAATATATATGAGATGTTTTGCAATCGACAATATTAGATTAATATGTTAGGATGACTATCATTGATTCCTAAATATTATGCCTTATATTATGTTGGGTATTTTATGGAGATTTACATTGATATATGCTCATAGCACTAGAAATGATTTATTTAAATTCTTTTGATTTAAATGTAATGTTAATGTAATTATAGGATGTGCACTGCCTCGCCACACCACTGCTATGTATTATTCCCTTGG
>MU225256.1:929875-953787 GCA_018584345.1 Thuja plicata | reverse complement strand
ATATATATATATATATATAATGTGTGTGTGTGAGAGAGAGAGAGAGATCAGTTGTACTCGATGTTTTCATGTTGCAATGAACATGTACCAAATGCATTCATCCTGAGTTGTAGGAATTGAGTGTGTGCCTATATCCCCGGAAATGGGCACAAGAGATTGTAGTTTTGGTCTTCCATATTGAGCCAATGTCATCCCTGTATGGATAATGTATCTGTGATTAATATATTATTCCCTTCGGTACGTGTTGGTAATCTAGATTCATATTGCATTTGTGAAAGACCATTTGTGTGTCTGTGCATTAGAGTTCCCACAGTTATCACAAAAGAATATTTAAATAATAATGTTGATTTTAATTATTATATAGTTATTGTATATTTTCTGACAATTTTGTCGTAGAGCTATTCCATTTAATTGGAATTGATTAAATTAATCCAGGCTGAGTTCAGGTTGATTTTGGGGTTTTAATTTCATTTCATTTACTTGGTTTTATTTTTGCATTTTTTATTTTTAGTGAAAGGTGACTTATAACTCATTTCTCTCACTTTTGCATTTTGGAAAGCAAAAATTGCTCAAACCCTCTTGTGAGAAATTTGAAAATTTTCTTGTTGGGTATGATCCGCTTGTCAGATTTTTGTGGGTAGTGGCTCGTTAGATTCATGTCGTCATTTCTAAATTTATTGTGGAGTCATTTGCATTTTCGCGGTGGATTTATTTCTTCCATCATTTTCAAGTTTTCCCTCTTGGTGTGAGGTGGGGCTTTCTATATCTTTTGATTTAAGTCATATTTTCATATGAAGTAGATTTCTATTAGTTCATGGGATGAGAACTAGTGTTCCCTCACAATTTCATTGCTTTTTGTTGCCCGGTTGGGCCTATGTGTGTTTTCTAGTTTGGAATGCAAGTTTTTATGTTGTTATGCTGCTCATTTTTTTATGTGAGCTTGTAAAATGAAATTTATTTGAAAATTATGATGTTGGGTGGATTTAGACCAATGGGTTTTAATTTCATAGCTAAATTCCAAGCTTGAGTTTTGGGTTTTTTCGTTGGCGCATCATTTTGTGTCATCCAAAACCTATTTGTCACCATGTTTGGCACAATCTAATTATTTAAATTGGTAGTCTCCACTAAAAATAATAATATTTTGGATTTAGAATGGTCATAGGACATTCTAATTATTTTTATATTTTGATTTGAAAGTTCCCTTTTAAGTTAAAAATGATGATTTTAGAACCCTTGCCGGATTTTGCCAGAATTTGATATTTTTTTGTTCTTGAGCTCCTCATTGGATTTTGGGGATGTGATCCATATCTTTGATCATTTATGGATATTGGTATCCTATTTATTATGTTGGTGCATCTTGGGATCCATGCTCTTAGCGATGAGGCCAATAGAGTGTGATGGTGCTTAATATTCTTGGCTTGGTTTCTTAGCCAACTTGTGATTGCCTCAGTTTTGTTGTTGGTTGTTGATACATGTATTTGAGACAACATTCCTTATCTTACTTGAGCTATGCATTCTTGACAGGATCTTGAAAGACACATACTCTCATCTTGTCATCGATTGAGTGTCTCTTTGTATTGCATATGGAAACTTTATTTGAGCTATTTGATTATTGTGACTTTTTCTTGTTTTCACTCAGTTGAATTTCATGAGTGTTGGAGTTGAGATATCCTCCTTTCTTGTTTTGTGTTTATCATGTATTTTTTTATTATGACATCTTCCATGTTGAGCAGAGCTCGCATGTGATATGTGGATATAGGGTATTGAGACCACATCCAGGCATGTAGTTGATCTATGCTCCTATGTCAAGGTTCAAGTGACCCATGCTCTTGGTATTGAGACCAATTGAGTTTACCTTGTTCTATGGATTTTATGAACTTTGAGTCTATATTGATTTATGTCTTGTTGCATTATTTTGGGTGTGCCTCATTGTTGTAACATGATGAGTCTGCTTGGTGATTGCGTAGTAGAGTGGAGTGGCTCTCCAAGGTAGTTGAGATACAAAGGGGTCCTAGGGTATCCCTTGGTAGAGTTCTTAATAAGTGATAACTAATTAAATGATTGAGATTAAATTATAGTGAAAATAATTAATGTGACTACCTTGTCGTCATTTGATGATGTTGATATGGTATGTCTTCACCTTTCCAACTACAGATGTTGATATGGCTTAGTAGAGATTCCTTGATGAGAGAAGGATTGCTCAAATTTTCATGGCCCATCATGTGTCATGTGATGACAATCCCACTCTTGAGCCTCTTCACCAAACCTTTGTAGCACTGAGTAGTAGTGACCTTGTATTGTTGGAGTGTTGTTGTATTCTTTTTGGATTTTGGATCTCATGTTGAATGTTCCCCATGTATGATTACATTGTGTTCTTGTATATTGCATTGGTCCACATGTTGAGTGATCTCCATGTGTCATGTATATGCATCTTCTTGGTGTGTGTGTTATCCACCTCTTGCTTGAGTGTTTGTCTTATGTTTGTGGTCGAACTACTATCTCCACGAGCATGATGGGGTGGGTTTGAGGGTTCCACATGGTAGGGTGGAATTTCACTACTATATACCACTATTGGGGATCAAAATACAAGGACAGATGTCCTCCAGATGCAGAGTGTTTAAGCATTGAGTGCTCCATGTTACACTTCACTTGACTCATGTTGTAAATAATTAGATGTTCTTTCAGTTATGTACTAAGAGTAGTTTCATTTATGTATATATATTTGATTTTGTATGTATTATATATTTGATCTAACATTTTATGTGCATGCTTTCCTTTCATCTTTATTAATGCAATTGAGTGACCATTGCCTCGATATGCATGTATATGGTACTCTCTAGTGTGGAGTTAGATGTATTTCAGCCATGTGTTGGTGTCAACTTAGTTTGTAGTTTTTCATTGTGTTTTCAACAAAAAATCACCCACTCTTGTCTACCCTTAACCACAATCATCTCCAACTCTTGGGTCTGAGACTTTTTGGTCTCAGACTTCACTAGAAAACTCTTTTTGACAAATCAACGTCTACACAGATCAACTTCTATGTTTGAGGTCTATCATCTTTGGACTCACTAGATTGGGTCTTTTTTAGACTTTATGAGTTGTTCCAATCACCATTTGTGTAGATTGACATTTGTGTAGACCAATCATCATCTATTCATGTCACATCGTCGTCTCCTCCTGGGTTTGAGTTGCGGGCTTGAATCACGAGCTTCCAAAATGGATTACCTAAGGGTCCCTAAGTTTTGTGGTAGCCTTCCCTCTGCTCGTAATGATTATTTTTATTATTCAATTGGGTTATTATGTGATTTAAAAAGGTAAATGAACTTGTATGGTTAACCATTATTATAATTGTACTTGGTGCTTAAAAAAAACAACTATTGGGATTGAATGAGTTGGTTGTTGCTTGGGAATATTTGGAAGTGTAGTAAGGCTTCCACTTGTGTTAAAGAACATTTGAAAGTATACCACATTCCTTATATTATGTTTATGCTTTTTGCACTTGGTTTCTTTAATTCTATTGCAATTTATCTTAACAAAAAAAATTATTCAGCGCATGTTTTATCCTTGTTTTCAAAGGGTTCCCAGGCGGGGCACTACATAAAACCACTATAAATAACAACTATGGATGGTTGTGTGGTCATATTTTCAATGACTTGCAACAATCTTATTATTTATCTTCTTTTCATATGAAGGATGAAACATGCAAAAAAAAGATGAAATATTATGTATATAGGAATATGATAAAATAATACACATAATGGGTGGAGAAGTTAATGTGTGGCACATATTTCTTATGTTAGTTTTATTGAGTCATGTGAACAACTTATCAAAATAATTATATTAATTAATAAGTAGGCATTCATTTAAAAAAATATGTGAGTGCTAAGTAGATTAGAACTTCATAGTTCACAATGGCAGATTGTGAAACATTTCCCTCCCGACCAATGACAAACAAATCTCACAAGAGGAAAATGGCTACATAGACCAATTAACCATTCCTAAAACATTCCAAAAAATTTCTTACAGGTTAACAAAATTATAATTAAAAGTGGTGGTTGGTATGAATTACAAAATAAAAAACATCAAACAAATGCGACCATCACGAGCAGGAGATCGAATGTCGGACATCACAACAAATTGTCAATAGAAGTTTGATAAACTAAAAAACAAACTAGAGGAGAAGAGAAAAAAAATAAAGTGAAACCTTCACTATACCTGCAAAAATTTTGAATTTGATTTGGGAGCATTAAAAAAATCATGGCCTTTTTGCCAAATGGAGCAGACCAGAGTATCAATCGAAAGACATCATAAACTAGTGGGAAAAAAGCTTCCAAGTTTGGTTTAGTATAAGATACTTGTCTTAAGGTTTTCTTATTATTGATTGAAAAAATCCAAGTATTAAAGATGAAATTTTAAAGGAGGATCCTCTATTTTACAAGGTTTTAGTTTTCACTATATAAATTGGGAACCCAATTTTGATCTCAACACTTATAAACCCCAAAAATTTCCTCGTTAGATTCAATTGGGCAAGCTTCCTTCACAATAGTGACATATACAAACCCTAGTGATCGTAGGAAATGTTATGGGCTCATTTATAGGGGTAGAAAAATATTTTCTAACTCAAACAAAAGGAAGTGAGGCAATAAACTTGGTTGATACAAATTCAGATATTAAAACCCTAGAATTTGTAGTGATAATTACTGAAAAAGGAAGTTGGTTCCTCAAATCAAAATTTTATAAAGGAAGAATAAATTGGAATTATATCTAAACAAAAGGACATACAAGGGGAATTTCCAAATATATTTTAGAAATTTTAAAAATAAAATTAAAAAATGAGCATAATATTGTTAAATATCAAATAGAAACAAACAATCATCTAGTAGAACAAGTTGATATAATAATCAAGAATAACAGTGAAAAGGGAAGGTTTTTGGTTGAAACCCCAAGAGATAATACAAAAGAAGAGATCACAAAATAGGAAAAAATCAATATAACACTCAATGTAGTTCAAAGCCCTTTGAGATCTTGAGAGCAATTAAGAGAAGATTTGGCCTCAAATCAGGAAGTCTTGTATCAACTTTTGGAGGATTTTGAGGCTTTTCAAGAAGAAGTCAAAATGTATCTAGCTCTTATTAGTCCATTAATTGGAAAAGAGGCTATAAGAGAATCTTTAATCCTTGAAAAAGAATTTAGGGGAATTAATTCAGTGAACAGTGTAGAGGAATCAAAAGATCAAGTGGAACAATCTTAAATAAACAAAGATGAGCTGCAAAAATCTGAAGCAAATCTGAGAAATAAATTTTTTTATGAGACAACAATTGCTCTTGAACAAGAAGTAGTGTGTGACTTAATAGGTATTTCTCAACCACAAGTGGAGGAAGATAAGGAAATCATGAAAGACATGAAATTTCTTATTCAGACGATACTAGAATATGATGAAGCAGAAGAGGCTGAAATGGAAATATTATTTGGATAAACTGAGCAACAAGTAGAGGAAGACAAAAAAGAAAGAAGCAAATACTAGTGACTTGCCAAAATTATCCCCAACAAGGCAATTCCATATTATGGAAAATCAATAGGGAAAAAAGAGAAAGGAAATCCTTATTAGAGCTAAGAGTAAAAGATGGAGCTACAAAATATCAAACTAAGATAACCTCTTTACAAAATGCAGGGAAGGGAAAAGCCCTTCCCCAGGAGCCATGGGGCTAATAACATAGAATGTTAGGGGCATGAATGCCCCTAAAGAACAATGTTTGGTAAAGTGTTGAATTTTTCAATGAAAGCATAAATAATTATGATTCAAGAAACTAAATGAATGAAGAAGACATAGAAACATTCAAAAAGAAAATAGGAAACTAGAGAGATTATATAGTTCAAGATGAGGAAGCCTTGGGAGGTATAGCAATATTTTGGAATCCAAGAAGAGTAGCATTTGAAAATATTATAGAAAGAAACCATTGAAAGGGAGGAATCATCAGAATTATAAGCTAATGAACAATATGAAAAGGGGTGCAATCAAATAGAGACAAGATCACATCACCTTTTCAAGATTCTTTGTATTATTCATTAGGAGGGACAATGCCCCAATAGGATCAAATGTGGATTCAAGTGCCAATCAGGACAATGTATCTTTGCTTAAATGTGGGGTTGATTTGAAAATTGAAAATGATTATAAGCTAGGAAATGTAAGGGTAGTGAAATTAAAATGTACCTTGGAGATAATGGAGAACTTGTTGTTTGATTTTTGTTTTTTGACTGTCAGAGTCCTAAAAATGACTGTAATTTCAGATCTAAGCTCTCTAACCTGTCGAATCCTTGTGCTATGAATTCTAGGTAAAACAAGAAGGTAAAAAATGGCTAATTCATTGTGCACCTAGGTAAAAAATGACTAATTCATTGTGCACCCTGGGTTTTGGGCTCAAACTTCACTAGAATCTCTATCGGGGCCTGTGCTTTCCAAATCTACAATCGTGGGTCTGTAGCATATTCCTACACACAAAAAAACATGGAAAATATTGTCTAAATGGGTTTTCCTTTGTCAAACTCCTATTTAGGAATCAACCTTGAAAATAGAAAGAAAGTGCATGAAATATAAAGCATGTAATATAATACAAAGGAAAATTGTCTTGTTAATGTGCTTACCCTCATGGACGAATGTTAGTATCGCTCAAATCCATGAAGAATGCTCATGTTTTTTGCTTGAATATAGTTGTTGACCTTTTCAATGAGATGTGGAGTCAAGGAATCCTCACATATGTATGGATCCATGAATGTCACTCCAAGATCTTAATTATTGATATGCTTAATAATGCCTGCAAGGATGGAGAGAAAAATGAATGATGGGAAGATGGATCTTCTTTCTTGCTTGATAGCTCAACTAATTGATCATCATGAGATAGAAAAAATTTCTCCATATTGAAGAATATTGCCTTGATGGGATTGAAGAAAAATTTCTTGGCTTGAGATATTGAATTCACCTTATTTTTTGAATGCTCTTGGATCAAAATAATTGTTGATTGATTGCTTGCATATAATTATTGATTCTCTTGATCACAAAATGAGGAGATAAGGGTTTATATACTTTAAACAATCATTTTGTGATTGAAAAATTAGCCAGGTCGACCATGGAGAAAGATTTCCTTCTGAAATTCTAACATAGGACTTGTTAGGGTTTTTTCTTACTGAACCTTCAACTAATACTTGATTAACTCTATGACTCCTTATATTTGAATACACTGACTCAAGCAAGAGAAAACTCTAATTGGTGAGGGTTTATGATAATATCTGGGTAAACTACTATCACCTCCTTCTTTTAAGGTTCCACAACACCCAGACAGGTATTACCTATATATGATTATTGTCTGACAGTATTAGTAAATGTGGATATTGATTTGTTGCTTGTTTATTGTATTATCATATAAATTACTCCGCATGAAACTAAAAAATAACTTAACACAAAGTTTAACCATGATAATTATTAAAAAGATAACAGCAAATAGTAGTGTTTTAAGGATATTCATCCTACTTCCTTTTGATATTAGGAGGGGTAACCTAATGATTCTATCTTCAAAGAATCAACGAACTGGACTGTATCCAATGAATACAATCATTTGAATGGAATTATATGTTCTGTATTGTGTATGATTAAGTAAATTGAAAGTATTGGATTATGAATCAGTTACTTAGCAAATAAGAACCAGTGCCTAATCCTTGGGCTATGAGTCAATATCTTGTAAAAATCCACAGTGAGGTAATCAATCTAACACTTGCAACAAAGATAGAATACCTTAAAGACTATCTTCTCCCTACAAGTTTATCATCCAATCCTTAAACTTATGCTATTGTTCCCTGGGTTACTTGAAACCTTTTAATCCTTCCTTGAAGGAGCTTACAAGTAAGTGCATAACCACCTTGTGACCAGTATGCTTAAATTCCATACAAGAAAAATAAAAAAAATGCAAAGAGATAATTTAGATGCAGAAAAGAGATTGTAGGATAATTATATTAATATCTCAAAAGCTTTAATTACATTCAAATAGACAAAAAGTACAAAGGTTCAAACACAAATTTTAGTCTGCATTGTAATTCTATTAAATATTCCAACTCTCTCTAAAAGGTTACAATTTAATGTATATATAGGTTTCAAATCATCTTGGAATCCTTAAGAAAAGGATGCAACAAGCTTCAGATGATTTGAAAACCTAACCCTAAAAACAAGGAAAAAGATAAAAGACAGAAAGACTCCAAGCGGTGGGAAGAAAAAACTAGAGAATAAAATCTAATTTGAACTCTATCTTCTTGTAGATGTCAGCATCTTTGTCTTTTATGTGTGTTGCTTAAGTGCCAAGTGTCATTTACTCTTCATCTATGATATCTAAATCCATTGTTACTGGCTTCTTCTTTTTGGGCTTTGTCAGAATGTCCCATGTAGTCACATCCTCCTCTTTTGGCCACTCAAAATTTTGAATATTTTCCAATTGAGTCTTTTGCCTCTCCCACCTAGCATCTGTTATGCTCTTAATATTTGATATGAATTTATTGCAATTTGATTCTGCCTTAAATTCTTCATCCAAAAGTACATTGAACCTTTCCATATCGAACTCTCCCTTATCTGATACGTAAAAATTTTTATTGGGGAGTACACTATCAAAATCTGATAACCATAACCCTAATGGTTTGATTTGATCATCCTCTGCTCTAATTAGGGGAACAAATCTACTATAATCTAGACCAAAAATCTTCAATTTAGCCTCAATTTGATTGGATTTACCTTTGAAAAAGGATAAAGTAGCCCCAATTTGTTCTATTTCAGTCCTAACCAAAGTCACTATTTCAGGCAAATCTGATCTCAATGGTTGCACGGATGCTAGTCTTTCAAAAATTGATGTCCTCCCGGACCAAGTTGCATGGTAGGGGTTCAAAATTGTCAAAGAACTTTCCACCTCTATTTGTAGGCCTGGCAACCTACCATATGCTCCATACACCACATCTACCTTTTCCTTGATAGTATCAATTCTATGTTGCAAAATTGAAGCCAAAGCTTCCAAAATTATACTATTATGCTCAGTAACTCTCTGCTCTATTTCAACCAATGTATCACCTATATCTTTTGTCTAGATCTCAGCATCCATAACCTCTTTAGGCTCAACGGGGGTAGGCTCTATTATATCCATCAGTTGTTTTGTAAGCTCATCTATAAGCTTATCTTTTTCTTTGATCTTTATTAGTGCTAACTCCCTATCTTTGACAATATCACTAGTGTCACTAGTGAGCTTTCGTAACTTATCTGACAATTGAGTTGTCTTTGCCTCATTTAGGTGAGAAAAATGAGTCATCACCTAGGCTATCTCCAAGTCCCCTATGTTATCCAATGTACATATGATTTTTTTCCTTCCATCTTCTCCTGAATGTTGAGAATATATGGCTTTTGATCTTTGGGAGCTAAGCTCCACATTGCAAGTGCTTGAGACTTGGGGTTATAGCCAAACCCTCTTATCATGTTTCCAACCTAAATTTATAATGATAATTTAATGTCAGGTTGTCTTCTAATCTGATCTATAATAAAGGTTGAAGACAAGTCTCAGCCTTCCACAAATAATACACCATTGGCCTTAACCAATTCTCTAGCTTGTTCTAGTGTTATTTCCTCATATTCAAGATCATATTCATGTAATGTTTGTAAGGCTTCTTTAGTTACTAGATCACCTCCTGCCAGTTGCAATTGCTTCCCAACTTACTGCTGCTTATTCCAAATAAAGAAATCTTTGAATTCCCTAGTCTTTATGAAATTGTCATCTTTGAGGAACTCCTCCTGATGCAATAATCTTTCATCAGTACAAGACCTAAGGGGTAATTCCTCCTCTTCCTTAGCATCTCTCTACAATTTCTTCCCTACCCTGATTTGCTTTCTCAATTGATGATCATAGGGCCTATTCCCAGTTATTAGGTCTCCAATCTTATCAGTTCTCTTTTTCTTAGAAGGCTCCCCTACTTCTATCTTCTATTTTTTAAGTGGGGGCTCATATGTCACTTCTTTTTCTAGGACCTTTGTTAGGTCAATGATATTTTCACCCTCATCTGGCTGAGCATATGCAATTGCCTAATATTTTGGATGGGTACTAGGTGAGGGGTAACCTTGGTCACTATCATCATCATATTCAGATTTTGAGTGATCTTTGTGACCTTTCTCTGGTACCACTAATGCTTCTTCTAACTGGTTACATAAAAGGGAGTGGTTCTCAATCATTGCATATAGCCTTTTTAGATAAGGCATGTTAGGGTAAAATCCTCCAAAACTTATTCCCTTTCTCCTCACTTTCCTCCTCCAAATCCATGAGCTCATTAAATTTAGTTTTGATATTATTATCTCCTCATCCTCTAAGATGTTTCTGATCAGATCCTCTTCCATACATTCTTCATGTACCTTTGTATAAGGGATGGTGGGTGTAAGCAACTTCTTTGCACTCAGAATGAATCCCTCTGTATCAATATGTCTATGTAGGGCCACATTCATTTTGTAGTGATTCAACTAGGTATTTACTTGGTCTAGGGCTCCTTTTCCAACCAGAAAATTGTAAACTCTAAATTGCCTAGGGGTAAAAGTGGCCTTTTTATGTGAAGCAAGGTGCTCCTTATCTATTAAAATGAGCTACCTAACGAACTCCATAGTAGCTATCCTAGGTGGTACATAATATGGAAAAATATGTGGAGTGTAGGGGCAACCATAAACCCTCATAATTGTGAAATTCCTTTCATAATAGAAATCACCCCAATTATGGTCTCCTGACCATTTGTCCAAATATTGACAGGGCCTCAACAACTAAATTACCCTAATGGGAAATCTAGGCTTATCAACTCCTAAACACTTAAGCAATGGATAGATTATCCAATTCTCAAAGGCACGAAACTCATGTTCTCTAGGTGTGTAATTCCACACTCTGATCCAGAACTGAATAGGGTTGGGTTGATTATGATGAAATCTCTATGGCTGTAGAGATTGGCAATCCAAAATTGGAAAGTTGTAATAAACGATCATATGCATAAGAATTGAATAATGCATGAACCATGGGTGATCTTTCTTAGCTTGAATATCAATAAATCCCTAGTGAATTTGATCAATAATATTGAACATAATCATAATTCGAAGTGGTGTGAAGACTCTGCATATCTGACACCATCATCAAAATGTCAGAAGTGATCCTTTCTGCTCTGGCATCTTTTCCAAGCACTCTACATAGTGCATATGCGATGTATTTGATATAGAAATTCAGGTCCTTGTAGAAGTATGGGGTTGCTCCTGCCATGGGGGTTACATAGGCCTTCATTTTCTTAGGGACATGATGATCCCTGATCAAATTAGCTACAATACCAGACTCCCTAGTATATTTTTTCTCCAAGATGTTCAAATTTATCTCAGTGGCCATTGGGTAATACACATTGAAGGCTTTCATAAAAGTATTTCTTGCCAAGGTGAGTAGAGGATTCCCATCATTGCTCTTAATAGTTTTTATCAAAGGGTCATATCTACTGGCCATTTCTAATATAAAATCTACATCAACAAAGACATCAAGGACTAATAAGCTGGCCAAACCACAGGTCCAATGGTTTGAGATAGGCATGGGTTCATCACTATTGTTAAAAAATTAGTTGAAAAGTGAATACCCTGACAACCTTGGTATTTTTTCATCTCTAACAAATGACATATCATCAATCAAAACATCTGCACTAACCTTTTGATTCTGACTAGAACCAAGAAGCAGAGTTAGGAATTCATTTGAGAAGTTTCTTTTCCCTTTTGAATCATCTTCAACATCTTCGCTTCTCCCACTGGTAGACGCCATACTATGAGCCTGACTCATACTTTTGTTCTATTCTTATCACAACCCTAGATACCGATATTGAAACAAATATTATCAAACCATCACCACAACTATAAATTATCTTGAATTCTGCAACTCTGAGCTCTGGAATGCTGTCAAATGCAACCTTTACTGAATTCTAAATCAAGCAATCACCTTCAGAATAACTTGCTACTAGAAGTCTCAATTTCTCTCAAGAACACTAAAAAACTCTGTAAAACTCTTCGCTCTGAGAAATAAAAGCTTGGTAAAATGAAGTGATAATAGAAAAGTATACTTATAATTGCTAATTGAATGTAGATTGTCACTTTTGGCTGGTAACTCCATCACTTCACCAAGAGCTTCACATACTGCGACATCAATTTTTGGTATTAGCTGTGGCATTCATACTGTCAGACAATCAATTCTTGATTTCGTATAAAAAACCTTATAAAATTCAAAATATAATTGAAATCAAATCTTATTTGCTGCATTAACTCATACTACAGCTATTTTTCCATTTGTCACAATCCTTAAAATCTGATTGGTTAACAACTATTCATAATGGCACCGCTGAAAGGTCCATTTTTAACTCTGATTCATTTCTAGCGACTTGGCGACTGAGTAATCTCCCTGTCGCTTAATATTTTGACTAACTGCAATTTCTTCAAGAGACTCAATGACCACCATTAGATTAACCCTTTGATCTATGGTTGTCATGATGTCTCACGATATATTAACTTAACCATTCATCTTATGGAGACCTCGCGACAAAGCACTTTTCTTAACTGCTTTTGACCTTTGGTTATATCTGGAGACTCAGCGACTGTGATATCTCTATCTCGTTGAATAAAATTATTAACTCTTGTTTAATCAAGCTACCCCATGACTAAACACATAAGTCTCTTAATCACTTAATCATGTCTAACTTTTCAACCTTATTAAGTGACCACGCGACCACCGTTATATTTTTCTTCATTGGGTGGTTGTCACTGTGTCTCTTAATACTTAACTTAACTCACCATTTCTCATGAGACTGTGTGATAACATATTCACTTAAATTTATATTAAAACCATTATTTTATCCAGAGACTTGGTGACCATTGTTTCTCCATGTCGCTTAATATTTTCTGAACTATAGTTATAATTATGAGACCTCCCACCAACATTGTTTGTCTTAACTCATAAAGTTAACTCATAACCACAGGTTTTATTAAGAGACAATGCGACTGAGTAAACTCAAAGTTGCCAAATGAAATAACTAACCCTACTTTTATCAAGAGAAATCGACTGTCGTTGGATCATTTTCTTAGATGAACGGTCTATGTTAAGTCTCATATCCATTTGGCATATTTTGTTTCATTAAGAGACAATGTGACCAAAGCCTTCCACTAAGTCTCGAGAACCTAAGGAATATTTTGTTTTCCTAATGAGACTCAGTGACAAGGAAATAAGCACATGTAAATAAAATCTGACTTAAAATATGAAAAAGGTAATGCAGAAATAGAACTTGGACTAAGCATTTATGGTTTTTCTACATTTTCGTACAAATTTAACCTTTTGCTTAGGGTTTTTGACATCTTGAACTAGGTTTTGGAAAAAAACACCAATTGCAGAGATATGTAAAAGGTTCTCAACATAGATCTTTACCTTCTGGGGATAAGAAAATTAGAAACTTCAAGAATTTTCAGGGCAAATTTTCAAAACAAGGAATACAACCAACAGTGGCTCTATCTGAGGATGGCTAAACATAGTTTATGGCAAATAATCTCAGAATCTCTGGTTGCATACCTTTTCAAAAAATGTAGGTGATGCTAACTAAACTACTACTTAAAAAGAACACAAAACAAAAGGGAAAACACACCTATATATAATATGATACAGACTTTTTGTGCATTAACTTTCATTTTTCTTTTAACTGAAGAAAGGCTTTAGAAATTGCCCATGCATTGGAAACTCATACTCTTCATCATTCATGTTCTTTAGAACATAGGAATCCTTGCCAAAACACTGAAAAATAAGAAAAGGACCAATCCATAAAGATTCAAACTTTTTATGCTTACCTTTATCCTCTAATCTTACATTCCATTGGAGTACTAGGTCACCAAGTTGGAACTTTCTGCAACTTGCTCTTTTATCAAACAGATACTTCATTTTTTGTTGCAGCTTTATATTTTCTTTCTGTCATTCTCTTCTGATCTCATCAAGTTCAGTCAACTGTAATATCTTGTCCTTCATTGGATCTGAAACTTCTAGCTCCTCTTCTTGTATGAATGTGTATACAGGTAATAGATTATTTATAGGCATTCTAGCCTGCAAACCATATACTAACTCAAATGGTGACCTACCAGTAGCCTTCTTAATTGTTATTTTGTCAGCCCACGGGTCTAATCTTAACTTTGTATTCCAGGCTCTCTTATTCTTTTCTAAGGTCTTCTTTAAAAATTTTAGAATACTTTTGTTGATGGATTCTGCTTGGCCATTTTCCTGTGGATGATATGGGGATGAATAATACATTACAATCCCATATTCATTGAAAAATTCCTTGATCTCATTAGATCTGAAACACATGGCATTATCCATGACCAATTTGGCTGGGACACCAAACCTGGTTAAAATATTCTCCATCAGAAACTCAGTAACTATCTTACTTTTTTCTTTGTTAGTGGGAATAGCCTCTATCCATTTAGTAAAATAATTAGTAGCCACTAATATCCAACTATGTCCTCCACTAGACTTCTCTGAAAATTCTCCAATAAAGTCAATACCCCATATGGAAAAAGGTGCCTCAGTACTTACATGATTTAACAATAGGGCACCTGAAAAATTAAGCTTGTTTGAGAATCTTTGACAAGGCTCACACTTGCGGAAAAATGCATGGGTATCTCTAAAAATAGTGGGCCAATAATACCCTAAGCTTAAAATCCTAAGAGCAGTAGTTTTTTGCAGAAAAATGCCCACCACATATCGCAGCATGCATTTAATTTAATACTTTGTGAGCTTGATCTTTATCCAAACATAACAATAGCACACCATTCTTATCCTTCCAAAATAGGTCTCCTTGAATCAAGGTGTACTTATGGGCTTGCAGTTTTGGACTTCTCTTTTGATTTTCTGACATATTTTCTGGACACTTGGTATTCTTAAAAAAAAACACAATATCAATATAAAATGGTTGCCTTTCTATACTTGTGACTGTCTAATCTTGTGTCTCTATATCATTTATTTGTACCAAATCCAAGTTATCTTTTGTCATGAGTTTGGCTAAACCTTGACCTCTTATTATCTTTGTAATGTGGATTTTAAGATTAAATTCTTGTATTTTGTTTATCCACTTACACCTCTTACTAGTGACTTCTGACTGGGTAAGGATATCTTTAACTGCAGAGTGTGGGACATATGCCTACACCTTTTAACAAAACAAATATGGTCTAAAATATTTCACAGCCTTTACTAGAGCATATGCATGTTTCTCCATCATCTCATAATTTAACTCTGCTGACTGGAGAGATTTACTATAAAAAGCTATTGGATGGTCAAATCCTTTATCATATTTTTGTAGCAAAACAACAACGATTGTATGATAAGATGCAAATGAAAACAGAGAAAAGGGCTTACTATAATTGGGTGATTTCAGAACAGGAGCCTCTTGCATTGCCTTCTTAATTTTCTCAAATGCCTTTTGAGCTTCTTCAGTCCAATCAAATTTTGCATCTTTTTTTAGCAACTTTATAATAGGTTTAACAATTTCCGCAAAGTTTACTATAAATCTTCTGACAAAATTTATCTTTCCTAGGAAAGATTGAACACCTTTTAAATTTTTTGGAGTAATGACCCTTTGGATTGCTTCTATTCTTTCTGGGTCTATTCTTACTCCATCTTTAGACACTATGTTTCCCAAGAACTTTCCTTCTTGTACTGCAAAGTGACATTTTTAAGGATTCAATGATACACCATACTCTAAAGCCTTGCTGAAAATTTTTTCTAGGTGTTCACAATGATCCTCAGCCTTCTTAGAATATGCAGTTAAATCATCTTGATAAACAACCATGAATAAATTAATAAATTCTTTAAAAGAAACATCCATGGCCCTTTGAAAAGTTTCTCCTGCATTTATCAATCCAAATGGCATTCAGATATAGACATATGTTCCCCAAGGAGTGGTAAATGCAGTCTTGTACTGCTCTGATTCTTTTACTAAAACTTGGTTGTAGCCCGAGAAACCATCCATCATTGATAGTAACTCACAACCAGTCACTTTGTGTAACACTGCCTCCATGTTAGGTAAAGAATAATTATCTTTTAGTGAGGCAATATTTAAATTTCTGAAATCCACACATAGTCTGATGTCACCAATCTTTTTTTTTTACTGGCACTAAATTTGAGACTCATGTTGAGTGTCTAATAGGCTGGATAATCCTAGCATCCTTTAGCTTCATCAATTCTTGTTGCATCTTAGGGGCCAACAAAGGGTTAATAGGTCTCTATTTTTGCCTAAATGGTTTTACTTCTGATTTTAGTGGAATCTCATGTTGGAAAAGGTCTTCCCTATAAGCCTTTAGGTATTCATATGACCATGCAAAAACATGCTTATATTTTCTCTATAATTTGATCAAATTTGTTCTGATATGGGAATATAAACCTCTCCCAATGTAAACAACTTGAGGACTGGTTTCTGATCCTAAATTAATTTCTTCTAAATCCTCAACCTTAGCATTGCTTATTTTTGTTGAATGATCATTCTGACTACTGAACAATGCTTCAAGTTCAACCAGACCCTTAGGAATCTGATTGGAACTCAGTAGGACAACCTCATTTCCCAAAATATAGTCTTTACCATTATTATTTTCCAGTAAAGTATTGCAATCTAAATACTGATTCTCATAATGGTCTAGACACTAAATGAATCTCAAAATATCTTGGTCATCCTGAAAAACTTTCCAGTTGTATATATTATCTAGAACAACTGGTCTTGTCTTGACTTCAAGGATTGATACCCCATGTAAGGCCTGATCATTAGTTTTCAAAGCAACATTTGCTAAGAAATCTGCCATTATATTCTTAGACCTTTCTATCCAACTTATATCAAAGGCATCAAACATCTCTATCTGATCCCAAATAGCATATTTATACATTTTCAATCTGTCATTTTTTACTGCATATTTGGATCTGATTTAGGCTACCACTAATTTAGAATCACCATAAACCTTTAAACATTTGATTCCATGTTTGATGGCAATTTCTTACCCTAAATATAAAGCCTCATACTCTGTAATATTATTTGTACACTGGAAGGATAACAAAAAGGAATATTTAAAGTTGCACCTAATGGAGATACCAGTAATACACCAGCTCCTGATCCTTATTTCAAGCAAGCTCCATCAAAATACATTCTCCACAATCCATCACCCTGTATAGTCAACTCTTTAACTAGAGGATCAATATTTTCATTACGATGATGATGGTCACTCCTCTGTATTCTGAAATTCTCCATGTCCACATCAACACAATAATTAATGTTATTGTCTTCATACCATTCTGTCATGTGAGGAGTCCTACCCTCTCTTGACACTTTAACATTATTTCCATCAATATTAAAAGTAGCATATGATAAATCACTTTGTATACTACCTCCCATTGAAGAACTCCACTTTCTTGATAGTAACATGTCATAGTGTGGTGGTATGTCAACAACAAGAACATTCATAGTTAACACCACATCAGGACATATTGCTAATTTTTAAGGCATGGCCTCAATGGTACCAATGACAGGGACTTCTCTAGAATCCATTGCTTGACATCTCCCATGAGGAGTGTCCACTTGTAATCCCATAGACCTCATAATTTCTACTGGCATAATAGTGTTTGATGCTCCTAAATCAATCATACAATTTTTTAGCATCCTTCCATTAATTTCCAGTGTAAGAAAAAATGGATCAACATCCTCAGGAGAAGAAGTTGTGTTTAAGAAAATTTGAGGAATCTCAGAAGTTAAGACTTCAACTTCTTTCCCTTTGTTAATTGGTTTCTTCTGAACATTTTCTATATTTTGAACCTTCATTGTAGGCACATTGTTCGATAATGAGAGAACCTTTTCTTTGTGTTCTTTGATTCTCATCATTTCTAAAAATGGCACTTTCACAGTCATTTGAGATAAACAGTGACCCATGTCTACTGGAGTATATTTCACATCTAAATATTTTGATTTTTCAGCAATAATGTTATTTTCCTCAATCTGTATATTCAGATTCGGCTCTTTAGACTTTTTATTTTCTATCTTAAGAGAAGAAGTACTTGTTTCTTTCTCTTGTGCTTTCCCTTCTTGTACAACATTTGGTTTTGAGGTTTTTGTTACAATTTTGACCTTAGGTTTATTTACATTTTCCACGGGTCCTTCTTTCTTCTGTACATATCTGGTGTCTATTTTATTTTCTTTTATAAACACACCAGATGGTTGACTACCAGTACCACCCACTACTCTGTTTCTTAAGCGGTAATTGCTTCTAGCCTTGTTTACTAGATATGTAGTAATCCTTGCTTTCTCTTCATCTAAAGCTTTTCTGACTAAAGGAATGTCTTGATTTTTTTGTGCATAACATCCTATGTGGTCTTCATTTTCTTCTACTTCACTATCTGATAAAAAATTTTGATGATGATTTTCTACATTTCTTTGTGAACCATATGAATCATGATTTTCAATTTCACTGTCTGAATCTACATCATGACATGAATAAGCATTTGCCATATTGTGATCATATTGTTCACCTTCATCATTTCCTTGTTCTTCATTGGCTTTCAAATCTAAGGAAACAATGCAATAATTAGGATTGTGTGGGGCCTCACAAGCTTCACACTAGAAATCATCATTGCGTAAATGGACAACATTTTTATGCAGAGGGTCTGGAGTTCTGTTCTCAATTTTTTGTTTTCTACGTTGAGCAATAGGCTTCCCATCCTTGAAATGGGTTCCATAAGGATGATTTTGCATTCTATTCTGAGTATTGTAAGTATTATTGTAGGAAGGCCTAATATTTTGAGGAGCCCTGTATTCTTTGTATTCTAGTTCCTTTAGGTTACTCCTACTAAACCTTGAATCATCTCTCCTATTTAGTTTTCCAGACACCCTTTTGTTCATTTTAATGTTTACTGCTATCTTATAAGCATTAGTAAGAGTTATAGGGTTTTTATCCCTAAGAGAATAACCCATTTTATAATCAAAAGCATTCAAATAGGTTGCTAAACATACCTCTTCATCTAGCCTTATCTTCTGAAATAATTTATGCATAGCTCTCTAAAATCTGGTATTGAACTCAGTGACCTCTTCATTATAGTTCTTTTTGATGTTATTGAATTCATTCAACAAGAATCCCTTGTTTGTCTTATCACCATATTGATCTTTAAACAATTCAATTAACTCATCCATGGAGGCAACAGAACCATTAGAAAGACTTCTAAACCATTCTCTAGCATCCTCTACTAGAGACTGAACAAAAAGCTTCATTAACACATCTTCATGAGTGATATTCAGATCATCCACAAAATCAATGAATTTCCTTAAGTGAGATTCACAAGAAATAATATTATTACATGTGAATTTTGGGATCTTTTCTCCTATATCACCAACATCTTTTGGAAATTCATTTGGGTATCTAGGAATACCAATGAAGTTAAACTACTTGTATCTTTCAGTATGCAATGGTTTTCTTTGAAAATTATCATTCTCTTTAAAAGTAGTGGTTTTTTCTTTAGAAGATGTTGTATTCTCATTTCCAGCATAAGAATATTTGGAAGACTGTAAAAAATCAATTTTCTTTTTCATTTCAATTGTTGCAGCTTCCATCTCTACTTTTTCTAACATTTTTTCCATGGTTTCTTTTTCAATTCTTAGTTTTTCAAGATCAATATCCAATTTGGACATTTTCTCTGTTAGGATCTTCTGAACTTTAGGTTCTTCAACTTTACTTCAGTCATTTTTTGTTTACCTTTAATATTTTGGGAACTAGACGCTCTGTGAGTAAGGGGTATTTCTTGATTCTTTTGAAACCTCTTTGTATTTCTAATAGTTTGATATCTTGAAGATCATTTTCTAACTTTGTCACCATCCCTATGCTCATGATTTTTCTTTCTCAGTTCTCTTTCCCTTTTCATCTGATGAATAAGGGCAAGATGTTTCATGATGAGTCTTTCTTTCTCAGCAAGCTCATCAGAGGGAACTTCCTCAAAATCTAAAGTGATTTTATATGTTCCTTCTCTTTCACTAGGAGTGGAAGTAGCCACAAGTGTTTCCAATACTTTCTCTTCATATTCTGAAGTATTATCTTTGGGATTAAATTGACTACTTCCCTCCCTCCTAGTATTTCTATCTTGACTTCTTGGAGGAGTTTCATCTATGTTGATTTGGTTTCTTTTCTTCCTCCAAGACATTTCCATCCTTGAAGTTGATGCAAATCCACCATCCAATGCAGCTTCAGGATTCTTTTTGGCTTTTGACCTAGTATTCATTATGAAAGATATTTACTTAACTTTTACTGATCACAGAGATTTAACTTTAGATTCATCACCCAATCAATTGTATTGGGATAAATGAATACTTATCAAAATAACCTTGGCAACTATTAACTGTAAATATAGTGTCTTCTAAAATCTCAGAGATCCTGAATGCTTTTACTATGATCTTATAATTTGTTCCCTAGTAGAGTCACCAATTTGTTATGGTTTTTTCTTGCTGAACCTTCAACTCATGCTTGATTAACTCTATGAATCCCAATATTTGAATACACTTACTCAAGCAAGAGAAAACTCTAATTGATGAGGGTTTATGATAATATCTGGGGAAACTACTATCACCTCCTTTTTAGGTTCCACAACACCCAGGCAGGTATTACATATATATGATTGTTGTCTAACATTATTAGTAAATTTGGATACTAATTTTCTGCTTGTTTATTGCATTATCCTATAAATAAATCCACATGAAACTAAAAAACAACTTAACACATAGTTTAACCATGACAATTATTAAAAATATAACAGCAAATAGTAGTGTTTTAAGGATATTCATCCTTCTTCATTTTGATATTAGGAGGGGTAACCTAATGATTCTATCTTCAAAGAATCAACAAACTGAATTGTATCCAATGAATACAATCATTTGAATGGAATTATTTGTTCTATATTGTGTATGATTAAGTAAATTGAAAGTATTAGATTATGAATCAATTACTTAGCAAATAAGAACCAATGCCTAATCCTTGGGATATGAGTCAATATCTTTTAAAAATCCATAGTGAGGTAATCAATCTAACACTTGCAATAAAGATAGAATACCTTATGGACTATCTTCTCCCTACAACTTTATCATCCAATCCTTAAACTTATGCTATTGTTCCCTGGGTTACTTGAAACCTTTTAATCCTTCCTTGAAGGAGCTTACAAGTAACTGCATAACCACCTTGTGACCAATATGCTTAAAAGCCTTACAGGAAAACATACAGGAACAATAACAAAAATGCAAAGAGATAATTCAGATGCAGAAAAGATATTGCATGATAGTTATATTAATATCTCAAAAGCTTCAATTACATTCATATAGACAAATAGTACAAAGGTTCAGACACAAATTTTAGTCTGCCTTGTAATTCTATTAAATCTTCCAACTCTCTCTAAAAGGTTACAAATAAATGTATATATAGGTTTCAAATCATCTTTGAATCCTTAAGAAAAGGATGCAACAAGCTTCAGATGATTTGAAAACCTAACCCTAAAAACAAGGAAAAAGACAAAAGACAGAAAGACTCCAAGAGGTGGGAAGACAAAACTAGAGAATAAAATATGATTTGAACTATGTCTTCTTGTAGATGTCAGCATCTTTGTCTTTTATGTGTGTTTCTTAAGTGCCAGGTGTCCTTTACTCTTCATCTATGATATCTAAATCCACTGTTACTGGATTCTTCTTCTTGGGCTTTGTCAGAATGTCCCATGTAGTCACATCCTCCTTTTTTGGCCACTCAAAATTCTAAATATTTTCCAATTGAGTCTTTTGCCTCTCCCACCTAGCATCTATTATGCTCTTAATATCTGATATGAATTTATTGTAGTCTGATTATACCTTAAATGCCTCATCAAAAAGTGCATTGAACCTTTCCATATCCAACTCTCCCTTATCTGATACATAAATGTTTTTATTGGGGAGTACACTGTCAAAATATTATAACCATAACCCTAATAGTTTGATTTGATCATCCTCTGCTCTAAATGGGGGAAAAAATCTACTATAATCTAGCCCAAAAATCTCCAATTTGATTGGATTTACCTTTGAAAAAGGATAAAGTAGCCCCAATTTGTTCTATTTCAGTCCCAACCAAAGTCACTATTTCAGGCAAATTTTATCTCAATGGTTGCACGGTTGCTAGTCTTTCAAAAAGTGATGTCCTCCTGGACCAAGTTGCATGGTAGGGGTTCAAAATTGTCAAAAAACTTGCCACCTATGTTTGCAGGCCTATCAACCTACCATATTCTCCATACACCACATCTACCTTTTCCTTGATAGTATCAATTTTGTATTGCAAAACTGAAGCCAAAGATTCCAAAATTATACTATTATGCTCAGTAACTCTCTGCTCTATTTCAACCAATGTATCACCTGTATCTTCTATCTGGATCTTAGCATCCATAACCTATTTGGGCTCAACAGGGGTAGGCTCTATTATATCCATCAGTTGTTTTGTAATCTCATCTATAAGCTTATCTTTTTCTTTGATCTTTATTAGTGCTAACTCCCTATCTTTGACAATATCACTAGTGTCACTAGTGAGCTTTCGTAACTTATCTGACAATTGAGTTGTCTTTGCCTCATTTAGGTGAGAAAAATGAGTCATCACCTAGGCTATCTCCAAGTCCCCTATGTTATCCAATGTACATATGATTTTTTTCCTTCCATCTTCTCCTGAATGTTGAGAATATATGGCTTTTGATCTTTGGGAGCTAAGCTCCACATTGCAAGTGCTTGAGACTTGGGGTTATAGCCAAACCCTCTTATCATGTTTCCAACCTAAATTTATAATGATAATTTAATGTCAGGTTGTCTTCTAATCTGATCTATAATAAAGGTTGAAGACAAGTCTCAGCCTTCCACAAATAATACACCATTGGCCTTAACCAATTCTCTAGCTTGTTCTAGTGTTATTTCCTCATATTCAAGATCATATTCATGTAATGTTTGTAAGGCTTCTTTAGTTACTAGATCACCTCCTGCCAGTTGCAATTGCTTCCCAACTTACTGCTGCTTATTCCAAATAAAGAAATCTTTGAATTCCCTAGTCTTTATGAAATTGTCATCTTTGAGGAACTCCTCCTGATGCAATAATCTTTCATCAGTACAAGACCTAAGGGGTAATTCCTCCTCTTCCTTAGCATCTCTCTACAATTTCTTCCCTACCCTGATTTGCTTTCTCAATTGATGATCATAGGGCCTATTCCCAGTTATTAGGTCTCCAATCTTATCAGTTCTCTTTTTCTTAGAAGGCTCCCCTACTTCTATCTTCTATTTTTTAAGTGGGGGCTCATATGTCACTTCTTTTTCTAGGACCTTTGTTAGGTCAATGATATTTTCACCCTCATCTGGCTGAGCATATGCAATTGCCTAATATTTTGGATGGGTACTAGGTGAGGGGTAACCTTGGTCACTATCATCATCATATTCAGATTTTGAGTGATCTTTGTGACCTTTCTCTGGTACCACTAATGCTTCTTCTAACTGGTTACATAAAAGGGAGTGGTTCTCAATCATTGCATATAGCCTTTTTAGATAAGGCATGTTAGGGTAAAATCCTCCAAAACTTATTCCCTTTCTCCTCACTTTCCTCCTCCAAATCCATGAGCTCATTAAATTTAGTTTTGATATTATTATCTCCTCATCCTCTAAGATGTTTCTGATCAGATCCTCTTCCATACATTCTTCATGTACCTTTGTATAAGGGATGGTGGGTGTAAGCAACTTCTTTGCACTCAGAATGAATCCCTCTGTATCAATATGTCTATGTAGGGCCACATTCATTTTGTAGTGATTCAACTAGG
>MU225256.1:903012-929775 GCA_018584345.1 Thuja plicata | reverse complement strand
ATACATTCTTCATGTACCTTTGTATAAGGGATGGTGGGTGTAAGCAACTTCTTTGCACTCAGAATGAATCCCTCTGTATCAATATGTCTATGTAGGGCCACATTCATTTTGTAGTGATTCAACTAGGCATTTACTTGGTCTAGGGCTCCTTTTCCAACCAGAAAATTGTAAACTTTGAATTGCCTAGGGGTAAAAGTACCCTTTCTATGTGAAGTAGGGTGCTCCTTATCTATTAAAATGAGCTTCCTAATGAACTCCACTGGAGCTATCCTAGGTGGTACATAATATGGAAAAATATGTGGAGGGTAGGGGCAACCATAAACCCTCATAATTATGAAATTCCTTTCATAATAGAAATCACCCCAATTATGGTCTCATTACCATTTGTCCAAATACTGACATGGCCTCAACAACTGAATTACCCTAATGGGCAATCTAGGCTTATCAACTCCTAAACACTTAAGCAATGGATAGATTATCCAATTCTCAAAGGCATGGAACTCCTATTCTCTAGATGTGTAATTCCACACTCTGATCTAGAACTAAATAGGGTTTGGTTGATTATGATGAAATCTTTGTGGTTGTAGAGATTGGCAATCCAAAACTGGGAAGTTGTAGTAAAGGATCATATGCATAAGAATTGAATAATGCATGAACCTTGGGTGATCTTTCTTAGCTTGAATATCAATAAATCCCTGGTGCATTTGATCAATAATATATTGAATGTAATCATAATTTGAAGTGGTGTGAAGACTCTACATATCTAACACCATCATCAAAATGTCAAAAGTGATCCTTTCTGCTTCGGCATCTTTTCCAAGCCCTCTACATAGTGCATATGTGATGTATTTGATATATAAATTTAGGTCCTTGTAGAAGTATGGGGTTTCTCCTGCCATGGGGGTTACATAGGCCTTCATTTTCTGAGGGACATGATGAACCCTGATCAACTTAGCTACAATACCAGACTCCATAGTATATATGTTCTCCAAGATTTTCAAATTTATCTCAGTGATCATTGGGTAATACATATTGAAGGCTTTCATAAAAGTATTTATGTCTAGGGTGAGTAGAGGCTTCCCATCATCGCTCTTAATAGTTTTTATCAAAGGGTCATATCTATTGGCCATTTCTAATATAAAATCTACATCAACAAAGACATCATGGACTAATAATCTGGCCAAACCACAGGTCCAAGGGTTCAAGATAGGCATGGGTTCATCATTGTTGTTAAAAAATAAGTTGAAAAGTGAATACCCTGACGACCCTGGTCTTTTTGCATCTCTAAAAAATGACATATCATCAATCAAAACATCTACACTAACCTTTCAATTATGACTAGAACTAGGAAGTAGAGTTAGGAATTCATTTGAGAAGTTTCTTTTCCCTTTTGAATCATCTTCAACATCTTCGCTTCTCCCACTGGTAGACTCCATACTATGAACCTGACTCATACTTCTGTTCTGTTCTAATCACAACCCTAGATACCGATATTGAAACAAATACTATCAAACCATCACCACAACTGTAAATCATCTTGAATTCTGCAAATCTAAGCTCTAGAATGTGGTCAAATGCAACCTTTACTGAATTCTAAATCAAGCAATCACCTTTAGAATAAATTTCTACTAGAAGTCTCAATTTCTCTCAAGAACACTAAAAAACTCTGTAAAACTCTTCGCTCTGAGAAATAAAAGCATGGTAAAATGAAGTGATAACGGACAAGTATACTTATAATTGCTAATTGAATGTAAAATGGCACTTCTGGCTAGTAATTCCATCACTTCACCAAGAGCTTCACATACTGTGACATCAATTTCTGGTATTACCCGTGGCATTCATACTGTCAGACAATCAATTCCTGATGAGTGATTTCGCATAAAAAACCTTATAAAATTCAAAATATAATCAAAATCAAATCTGATTGGCTACATTAACTCATACTATGGTTATTTTTCCATCTGTCACAATCCTTAAAATTTGATTGGTTAACAACTATTCATAATGGCACCGCTGAAAAGTCCATTTTTAACTCTGATTCATTTCTAGCGACTCGGCGACTGAGTAATCTCCTTGTCACTTAATATTTTGACTAACTGGAGTTTCTTTAGGAGACTCATTAACCAACATCAGATTAACCCTTTGATCTATGGTTTTCATGATGTCTCATCATATATTAACTTAACCTTTCGTCTTATGGAGACTTGGCGACAAAGCACTTTTCTTAACTGCTTTTTACCTTTGGTTATATCTGGAGACTCAGGGACTGTGATATCTCTATGTCACTGAATAAAATTCTTAACTCTTGTTTAGTCAAGCAACCCTGCAACTAAACACATAAGTCTCTTAATCGCTTAATCATGTCTAACTTTTCAACCTTATTAAGCGACCACACGACCACCGTTAGTTTTTTCTTCATCGGGTGGTTATCGTTGTGGCTCTTAATACTTAACTTAACTCACCATTTCTCATGAGACTATGTGAAAACAAATTCTCTTAAACTTATATTAAAACCCTTAGTTTATCCAGAGACTTGGCGACCACTGTTTCTCCATGTCGCTTGATATTTTCTGAACTATAGTTATAATTATGAGACCTCCCGACAACACTGTTTATCTTAACTCATAAAGTTAACTCATAACCATGGGTTTTATTAAGAGACAATGCGACTGAGTAAACTCAAAGTTTCCAAATGAAATAACTAACCCCACTTTTATCAAGAGACAAAGCAACTTTCATTGGATCCTTTTCTGAGATGAACGGTCTGCGTTAAGTCTCATATCCATTTGGCATATTCTATTTCATTAAGAGACAATGCAACCAAAGACTTCCACTAAGACTTGAGAACTTAAGGAATATTCTATTTTCCTAATGAGACTCAGTGATAAGGAAATAAGCACATGTAAATAAAATCTGACTTAAAATATGAAAAAGGTAATGCAGAAATAGAACTTGGACTGAGCATTTAGGGTTTTTCTGTATTTCTTGACAAATTTAACCTTTTGCTTAGGGTTTTTGACATCTTGAACTAGGTTTTGGACAAAAACACCAATTGCAGAGATATGTAAAAGGTTCTCAACATAGTTCTTTACCTTCTGAGAATAAGAAAAGTAGAAACTTCAAGAATTTTTAGGGCAAATTTTCAAAACAAGGAATACAACCAACAGGACTTCGGGCCCAATTTGGGGCAAATTTCAAGGGTGCATAATGGAAAAAACCTTATACACATTGGTAAATGATCCTAGATTGGAACCAGGGTTTTAGGATGATGAGAGAAGGCCATCATTTGATTTATAGGTTTCTCGGATCAATCATAATAGACAAAAATACCTCAAAATCATGAAAGTAGGGTCTATAGGTCCAAATAGAGAAACTAATAATGAGTGATAAATTTTACATTTATCTCCCACTTTAGCAGGAGTATGAGACAAATTCATTCTCATAGTAAAGTAGATCAATTCATAAGAGTGGTCCTATGAAGGTCAAGGAGACAGAGAAATATCAAGCCCTCAAGTGACATAAGTATTCATCAAATCTAAAACCAAGATGTGTGTGTGTGTGTGTGCGCACGCACACGCGCATGTGGGTGTGCATGTGTGTGTGTGTGTGTGTGCATGTGTGTGTGTGCACACGTGCACATGTGTGTGTGTGTGTGTGTGTGTGTGTGTGTGTGTGTGTGTTGAGAGAGAGAGAGAGAGAGACCACTATCCTAGTAAGGTGTTTCCTTATTGTGGATCATGCAAAGGAAAGGTGCTACAAAATATGACATTGAAAGTATAGAAAGCTACGTAGTTCTAGTCAACCCATCAAAGAGGATCAGTCTAAAGATCCATAAAAGAAGTCAGTCAACAGACCAATAAGAGGGGGATTAGCCTAAGTATCCACTCAATATAGCATTGAATAATTGTGTGTGTGTGTGTGTGCAAAGTGTCAAATAATGATTAGAGTGTGTGCCCTCATGTTAAAGTGATTACAAATGTCTTACTGGGAGAAATGTCTTTAACAGAGCATACATGCATCCACAAGAGATGTTTCCACTATGAAATGCCCCCAAAAAATGGGAAACCAAGGGAAACAAGCACAAAAGAGAGGGACACAAAGGGATCTACTAACTAAGGAGTCGACGTGATCAAAATAATATTCTCATCATCACCCAAAGGTAGTAGAACAATAATAATGTCACGTAAGAATTATAAAGAAGAGTCTTTTTGGTCTAGCATCACAGAGACCAAAAAGAATAGGTAGCTACCATTTTGCATCATCCCCAATCAAATAACACAAAGGCACATTTATGAACAATAACACATGTACAACAAAACATATAACAACATATAGAAGAAGTGAGATACAAATAGAGGAATAGAATGATGGGTCAATTCCTTTATCACCTTGTGCCAATAGAGAAACAAGGGGCATCTAAAGAAATATAAACAAAACATATAACAAGCAACACATCATAGGGAAGCACATTTCAAAAAACAAACACAAAGAATCAACTGCACAAGAGGAGCTAGTCAAGCATATTGCATGTCCCCCCATCTCGGTCTGTAGTGTTTAGGGAAGGTGGGAAACACACAATAGGAGAAACATCAAGCACTAAAGACAAAACAATAACCAATTCCAAACAAGGACCATGTTGTGAAGGTAGGTTAGTGTGTTCGTCACTAGGACTAAGAGATAATTGTTTTGAAAAATGAGTTGGAAAATCATGATTAACAAAAATAAGCTCATACATACCATTAGAATTAATAGCATGGATATCATCATTAAAATTATGAATAACATCATCATATAGAGTATCTTCTTCACCCAAATTAATGGTAATAGAATCTAGAATACAAATAGAATTATCATGTTTATTCAATTTCATCTTTTTTCATCTTCACCTCCTCCCTAGGGGCATGCATAGGTTGATCAAAGGGAATAAAAGCATTAGGTGGTGTCTTAGGGGAGGAAAGGTTTTGGTAAGCATACTCACAGGCTCTAGCACGACGCTTATGGCAGTGATCATGAGTACATCAGTTATGTTGGTTTTTCTTGAGATTTGGTTTGGTTTAGGATCAATTAACAGCGGGTCCTTTTATCTTTTAGGGGGAAGAATTTAAGGAACCACACTAGGTTGAGAGAGAGGATCAATAAAAGGTTTTTATTTTATATGTGGTGGAACGGAAGCATAAATAGGAGGTGTAGGAAGAAGTCCAGGTCCAGGGAAAATACATGGAACACCCTTAAAATAGATAATTTCATAAATCTTTGGGATTTTGTGTTTATGATAGGATAGGAAGAGATTTTCTTTGTGAGGTTGAGTTGTTTGAGGTATGGAAGGAAAAAGTAAGTAAATTTCAAGACTCCCTTGAGGTGCTAAAGGTTGATAGATACTAAGATTGATCATGATGATTTCTCCATTGTGGGGAAATTTAAAACACTTATGGATAGGAGAGGCTACCACTTTCATGGAGGTGAGCCAAGGAAGACCAAGCCTAAATTGAAACTGATTAGAAGTTGGGATGACATCAAAGCTAACATCTAAAGATTTACCACCAACTTCTATAGGAAAGGAATGGAACCATGGGTGGGATAAATGAAACCATTGTAAGTTTAGATCATTACATCATATTTATCATAGAAATATTTTTGTATTTGTCTACTATAAAAATGTTCTTCAGTTATAACATTGACCATACAAGTGGGATCTATAAGGACACTATGTGAAAGGAGACCATTAACCTTTGCAACAATGTAAAGAGAACCATCAGGAGCCTTAATAATCTCACTAGGATCAAAGGTAATGCAAAGCTTAGGTTCAGGTTTGGGTTTAGGTTCGGGTTGATCAATAAGGTTAACCACATTGTTGGCCTCAGTAGAGTCATCATCATAAGCAACAACATGGGTTGAAGAAGAAGGCAAATGCTTAATAGACTCAATGATGTTAGTGGAATGAGAGGGTAAAGGATTAGTATAGATTTTTAAGTTTTGATTGGGAGGTGCTACATATTTATTTCCTTGATAATTAACACCCTCAATAGATATAATGTTTGAGTCAATGAGGTCTTGGATAATTGATTTCAAATAGAAACCCTTCTCTGTATCATGACTAGGTTGAAGATGGTATTAAAGAAAGGCTTTCAGATTAAAGTGTTTACATGGTGGTTTGTTAGGATCAACTAGAGTAATGAGAGAAAGAGTTAATACATTAACATTAAGGCACTTCAATGTCACATTATGAAAAGATTTAGAAAATTGTGTAAAGTTATGAGAAGGTCTAAAGTAAGATGAAAAAGGAGCCACACCTTTGGATGTTGTTGTCACTTGATCAGAAATGTTGTTGAGTGAAGGGTTTATCTTTATTAAGCCCTTTGTTTTTTGAAACTTGTGAAAATAATGGGATGCAACATCACTCTTATCAATAGGAGTCATTGGAGTGGTGCTCTCAAACTGACTCACTTGAAGTTGATAATCATGAAGCACTACACATAATTGAGTAAATGAATAGAGTTAAGAAAGAAATATATTGTCTCTAATATTTTTTTTAAATTAATAATAAAAATGCTTTGCATATCAATTTCAGGAACAAAACAAGATATTTGAGCATGCAAATGTTTAAATCTACCAATGTAATCAACCACTTTCTCCTTAACACCTTGCTTATAATGCATCAAATCAGTCAAAGAGATTTTTGGACCAATGTTATTTTTAAATTATTGAATGAGGGAATTGGTAAGTTTTTGAAAGGAATCAATTGAATAAGGAGGCAAACAGAAATAACATTGCAAGACCTTTTGTCAAAAGGTTCTAGTAAATAGCTTAGCCATGAACCTTTGACCATGAGAAAAGTCACAACACAATGTTTAAAAGGTTTTAACATGATTCAAAGGATCACCCTTACCATTGTAGTTCTCTAAATGAAGAATTTACATGTATTAAGGAATAACAACTTGGATAACATCTAAGAACAAAGGACTAGCAATATCACAAGTAGGTAGGTTGAACTTGGATTAGGTCATTTAAGTAATTTGTTGTTGCAAAGAGGAAATAGTTTGAGCTAGGCTATTGATGGTAGATTACGTAGAGAGAGTGGTAGGAGATATGTGTGAAATGTTTTGAACATTGTGGGAAATGGAAGAAACAATGGAATAGGAAAAAAGAACAATATTTTAGGTAGGCATGGATGAAGGTAAGGAAACACATGGAACATTAGAAGGAGGAAGGATAGGATTGGGAATGGTAACATGTGTATGGTTTGTGGTTTGGAAAGATGTGGTCATGATAGGTGGAGCATGGGTAGAGATAGTAGGTATGGAGGTAGGAATAGGAATGGAAGCCTCAACACTAGCAGGAGGTTGAGTGTAACCAAGGTCTTCAACACAATCTTGAATAGACTTAACATTATTGTTGAAAAGGTGAGAAAGAGCACGCAACACATCAATTCCATGTTCATCATTATGAATTAGCTTTCTTAAATCACTAACTAAGGTATTGGGCTTGGGATTAGAGCTTTCTTGTCCTGACCATTTCTAATTTTTCAATGTCATGAGAAATCTTTTGGACTTTAACAGGAGGAAATATTATGATCTTATCTTCATCGTGAGAAGAATGGGAAGAGTTGCTCTCAAATGTAGGGGGTATATCATTAGTATGAATTTTGGTATATTCAAGATTCCTAGGAAGGAAAGAAGGCTCAGGATCAAAGGAACCCATAAGTATACGACTTCTCCTAACTAGAATGCTATAGGTAGGACTCAATGTGATAACACTCATGCACAATATGAAAGATAGATAGATCTAGAAAAGTAAAAAAAAATATAAATTATGTATGCAATGATTCATTTAATTAAATGAAAGATAGATCTAATGCACCAAATCAAAGCAATAAATGATTTTGTAACTAGCACACTTAACATAAAAATCCAATGTATAAAGTAAATCTAGTGCACAAACAATATCTAACACTAAATACAAGCAATAAGTGAAGCTAAAGTAGTTACGAATTGTAATGAAAAGTAAGTGTATCACATCAAGCATGAAAATAAAGGAGATCCAACACAAAAATCAAAATAGGGATGTGTAAGATCCAAAATAGGGGTCACCAAAATTTAAGATATGAAATAGAAATGATGACCTAATGTTACATTTAAAATAGATGTGTGTTTGTGGAAATGTGTGTGAGGAGGGTAGGATTGTCTTCTTAATCCCAAATTTCTTAGAGGGAAGATCTAAATTAATTACCCCTAAGGAAAGGATTAATGCATAAATGAATCAACCTATCAAGGATAGAGATAAAGAGAAAAACCCTAATTCTCATTTTATAGAAAGATTAATAACTTTAATTGAATCGAATAGGAGAGATGTACTAACCTTAAAATGTTGCAGATCTGAAGAATGTTGTTTTGGGGGGTCTGCACTCAGTTTCTAGAGAATTTAAGACTAGATCTAGAATAGAAATGTAGAGACGAACAAAACCCAGAAATATTTTTCTATTTTGACACAGTTCCAATTTGTACCCTCAAGTCAATGTCATCATTGACCCAAAATTTCCAATTGCGCCCTAGGGAAGAATCAACCTAAAAAGTCTCAGACAGAAAATCTATTTTTGGATCCCAGGAATTTGCCAAAAAGGGTATCCAAATCTGCACTCCGGTCCACTATTCTGAACCTATACCTACAAGAAAAATGGACTATTTTTTGGGGGGATGGGTTTGCCTTAGTCAAACCCTGACTTAGGAATTAACCTTGAAATCAATAATTGAAATAAAGAATGGTAGCAAGTAGTAGAAGAAAATCTAATAATGAAGCTATGATATTCAATAGATATGCAATTGTATTTCAACTATAAACAAGTATGTCAATATGAAATCTTGAACTCAATTAGAAACCATAAACCTCCATGATTGTATGCTTGGAATCCATCTTGAAGAGAGAATGAAAGAGTCTTGAGGATGCACAAAGGATCTTGAATGAAGATCACACCACCATGATGGATAGATCTAGGGTTTGAATGATGAATCTTGAATGCTTGAACCAAATCCCTTCAAAGGCTTGAAAGCTTGAATCCTTGATCTTCAATGGAGAACTTGAATGCTTGAGAGGAAGACTTGAACACTTTGAAATATTGAAAACATTTAGAACAATGGATGCTTGAACTTCTTGCTTTATTTGATAATTTGTGCTTAACATTGCTTAGTGCTTCACATAGAGAGACTTAACTTTTTGAAAATGATAGGAGAAAACTTCCTTTTATATGAAACTAGGGCACAATCTTCTAGAGAGGCCTACATAGGAGAATAAAATTCCATTAAGACCCATACCCCTAGGAGAGGACCTATATTAAATATAATTTAAGAATCGTTGCTTCGGAACCCCATAACAGCCGACCCAGAAGCGGGAAATGAATTTTTGATGACCTCCGGCAGCCAACAGACTTTCCTGATTTAAAAGGGGGACCCAGGTCAAGGTCGAGGTCATCCTTGAACTACGTCAAGGTCAAGGTTGACCTTGACCCAGGGAGTCAGGACCCTTGGAAAACATGTCAGATGGGATGGAAGGTGCCTGGAGAGGCCCAATCAGGGTCCTAAACAGGCAGAGAAGTAAGAGAGGGTGCAGAAATGAGGGGAAAAAATGATGGTGGTTAAAAACACCCCCTAAAGAGGGCTAAATGTTCTTAACATGGAATTGCTTCTTGTAGACACCCTAAAATGGACAGGCTTGTGACTTTACATTAAAAACACTAATTTTCATCTATTAATTAATGGTTTTTTAATCATTAATTAATCATCTACTTTCCTCTAAATTCACTCCCCAAATCACCTAATCAAATTCCCAAAATTAATTAAATAATTAATTTTATTTAATTAATTAACCTTAATTGATTAATTACCATTAATTGATTAATTAAATTTAATTTTCTACAGTTTAAATTCAAATATTCAAACTTACTAATTAAATTATTCTAATTAAATTAATTTAATTTATTTCAATAAAGCAATTCTAAATCAAAAAGAATTCAATTATCTCACATGTTGAAAATATTAATTAAATAAATGAATTAAATATTCATTTATCTTCAAAGAGATAACTCCAATCAGATCACATGGGTTACTCCACCCATCTCTCCAGTCCACATGGGTAACTTCACCCACCTCTTCAGTTCAAAAAGGTAACTCACAATTAGCTCTTCAGTAAACCAAACTCTATCTCCTCTTTACCAATTGAAGAGGTGGAGTTTACTGATGGCTTCTCCAGTTCCTTTTAATCCCAACCATTCATCTCCCTGACTCTGGGATTGATCTCAACCATTCATATCATCACCAATTCCTATATAATAAACCCTTCATAACCATTTGAAGGATCTAGGATTTCAAGCTCTCGTGCACCATTACTAAGTCAGTTTGGTTCTAGAATTCAAGCCATCTTGCGATCACACACACATTTCAAATAGCAAATTCTCGACGCTTCTCAAGTCATAGACACTACCCCGCCAATACTGAGCATCAAGAACAACATTTTGGAAGGACTAGAGAGAAACAATAGAAGGTTCAAGCATCGTGGGGTTTGCATTTACTTGTTTTCCTTTCTCTTGCTTGTATATTTTATTGATTACATTTCAGGTCATTTGTTTTAGTAGTTATTATGTACTTGATTTATATTATTGGTGAAACCTTTGCTACTAACCCTTGCCTTTGGAAAGCTTGGGAATCCACGGATCATGAAAGAAGGAGGCGTACATTTTGGTGAACCTAACATGAATCAAAAAACCCAAATATCTCTTGCAGACAACAAATAGGATTGATCAACCATGGTCATACGGTTGCAAATCTAAAAATCTATCTTTTTTTTATATTTGTGTTATTTCGCAGTTGCTGGTATTTTACCGCAATTGACGAAACTATGTCGCAATCAACTAGTTTAATACCGTAATTGATTGCAGGCTTTCACAATATTATTTTGTCATTTTCTATCTTATTTCTTCTAGTACTTTGCCACAATTTCCCGATCGATGCTGCAATCATCATTATTTTGTTGTAATTGCCCGATCTGTGTCGCAATCGACAGAACTTCTCCATAGTTGACAGTGCTTTGCTGCAATCGCTAGATATTTGCCAAACTTGTCAGTAATTTGCCACAATCACAAGAAATATTGCATATCAGATCCAAATCTTCTGTTCATTCATTTCTAAACTGACATTTTTTGGTTTTTTGTGCAGGACTGGACAAATCACTAAGAACAGAGAAGGGTAAGTTGTTGGTAAGCATCATTCATTGTTTCAAAGTTACATATACTCTCATTTTGAAAGAATCCTTTTTTATACTAACCTTTCTAAACAAAGCAAACTAAAAGGAATTCATTTGTCAATTTGGGTTTAAAAAGAACAATGCTTGCCAAACATATCACATCTCACATTTTGGATTTGGGCTTAAAATTGACGTGGGGAGTAAAATTTAACAAAGGAAAAAATCTCTCAAATTGATGCATTAAAATTGAACAAGCAATCAACACCTACTTTTTGGGCTTAAAATTGAACATTGGTGCTTGTATGGTGGTGTAGCTTAGTTCACATTTCAAACTTTGGAGCTTAATCAATTTACCTTGTGTCTTGAGTTTTGGGTGCACTTGCACATACTGTTAGATTGCAAACTTTTATACTTTTTAGAAAGGCTTGTCCAAGGAATGCGCTTCTTCCTCGGAGAATGACCTTAAACCGGTAATCCTTATGAATAGTATATAAACAAGGTGTGAACCAAAGTTCCATCTTGTCTAGCCAAGCTTGGGTGAGGCATGTTGGTGATAGTCTAGATCGGGTGAATATCCCTAAGGAGCCAGCATGATCAACTAGGCTCTTAAGTGAGTCACGCACGTACAAACTGATTGGAGAGACACCACGGACCCTTACTACAACCTTAATTAATTAGAGGCCAACCTGTTTTACCTCCGAATAGGTACCTTATTATAGTACAAGGGGTTGTAGAATTTCCCCCTAAGATTCCCAACATATGTGTCCCATGGTATTTGTGTAGTGAAAGAGATCTTCACTCCATGACAACAATACCTAGAAATGGAAAAAACACGGGCACCTACATCATGGACCTTCATGTCCTAGTAGCATGACAATTACTGTGTGAGCTAACGGACATTCAAGCATTGGGCCTATAAAATTGTATTTTGAAGCCATTGACCTAGATTAATCTGACTGTTCATTGTTGAGACCTCGTGATAATCTTGCAACTTGAAAAAGTTGTAGAACATACACAGTGTCAGTCTTTATTCTTCAAAACACAGTGTCTATTGTGCTTGTTTCCTTGATCAGTTTCTAAAAAACAAAAAAAAAATATCCAAACTATCAAAATGAGTCAAAAGTGTTAAAGTCTAGGGTTGTCAACATCAACTGTCTTGCAAATCAGAAGCATTGTTCTAAAAAATTCCAAAATTGTCAAGCAGTGATACTTATCCTCTAGTCTTTTTTAGATTGTTCCTCTTTTACCGCAATTGCCTGCATTGTGTCGCAATTGAAGGAAGTCTGTTGCAATTAACTTGTTCATTACTGCAATTGTAGTATTTATTACCGCAATCGATGATAAACTACCACAATTGACCGTTCACTTTACCGCAATTGGTGAAGTTGTACCGCAATTGACTAGAGATACTATATTCCTGTTGTGACCTAAGAATTCTCCATTTGGTGTCCAAAACTAGTGTCTATCCCAGGAAAATGTGAAGAACATTGTGTGAATCTCAAAACATTAAAGATTATCCCTTCTTTGTAAAGCACGATTATTGTCAAAAACACTGTTGGTTCGAAAGCTTAGACTCGAAATACCTTGATCTGATCATATCAAACATCATCATCTTTATCAAAGTGACTTTTTCCAAGGCAAAGGTTGGAAAATATTATCTTTTAATCATCACCACTTTGAGATCAATTTATATCAAAATCTGTCCTTAGATTTACCCTTGTCCAAAACATAACTCGAACTTCCTCAGAAAGGATCTTCTTCCTTGTTTGCTTTATATCACTTGTTTTAGTTACAAAACCTGGACCGCACTATGTCTCAAACACCTCATGGAGGCCCTTACACAAGGTCTAAGGCTAGAACTCAACCTGATGAATCATATATCAACTGATTCCCTGCTTGGGAAACAGAGCAAGAGAATGATCCTTTTGTGAATACCAGTTATGCTCTATTCATTGAACAACCCCGTGGGGCAGCCTTTTTCTAAGATATCACAGAAGCAAAACTTGAAGATGTGGAGAAAGATGCTTACTCCATGAAATTAGTTGACGTTATTATAGAGAGGAACCTTGAACGTTACTTAGCCATGCTAATAAAGAAGGGAGTCAAACTCCCTGCTAAATTTAGTGTATCGACTATATGGCCCAAAAACCCTCTCACAGCTCAAAACACTACTCAGCCTCCTTAGATACTACTTGTTGTGTCTCAAATCTTTCCACCATTGGTATTACCCACATTGACACAGACTACATCCAGTCAAACCAATGACCCGACCCAGGCCAGCACATCTTCCACTCAAGGCATGATAGGCTCGCAACTAAATGCACCTATGGTCACTAGTATGCCTCTACCTTTGGTCTCATGGCCAGTACAATCAAGCTCTCATGCTATGCCTTCCATCCAACCAAACACCAAATATTATGAAACAATGTCACTGCTACAATCAATTCACACTAGTCTTCGGATCAACACCTCATGCCCACAAGGGTCCATCTCTGCAGGAATGACTTATAGTCAAGGCTCGCCCAAGGCTACATCTTTGCCCATTATGACATCAATCCAACCTCTACAACAACAACCTTAGCTTCAGTTGCCTCAAACCCAACCTTCACAACAGCAACCCTAGCTTCAGTTACCTCAGTTCCAACCCCCACAACAACAACCCCAGCTTTAGTTGCCTCAAACCCAACCTCTGCAACAGCAACCCCAGCTTTAGTTGCCTCAGTTCCAAACCCCACAATAGCAACCCCAGCTTCAGTTGCCTCAATTCCAACCCTCACAATAGCAACCCCAATTTCAAACCCAACCTTAGCAGTAGCAATATCTACCCCAGCAGTTTCAATCACAATAGCAAACACATCAAAACCCACCATGGGCTACCCATGTGCCCCCATTTACAAATCACTCGATGGGAAATCAATATCAAGCCCCTGGGATGAAATCCTATGTTCCTAATCAAGGGACACAGAGGCGCGGCCTCATACCCACTATAGCACAGAGGAACATCATTACACATCAGCCTCAGAATCAAACAGACATGTTGATGCAACAAATGTAAACCCTTCAAATCCAAATGATAGATATGCAAAATCAGGGGCAAACTGAATCCTACACCGTGGAGGATTTGTACCCATACCCCTTCGATCATTCTCTACAAATGTCTCTGTTCCCAACTCACTTCTTGATACCAAAATTTGACAAATATAGGGGCAATACCAACCCTATTGAACATATCTGAGAGTTTTTTGCTAGTTGTGTCGAAGTCACACATAATGAGACATATTTAATGTGACTGTTCCCACAAAGCTTGGCTGGACTAGCAATGGAATGGTTCTCGCATCTACCTCATGGCATTCAATCTTGGGGTGAACTAGCTGAAAAGTTCATAGCTCACTTCCATCATAACATCGAACACAAGGTCAACATCAAGGACCTTTGCAATATCAAACAGAAGGATGGAGAGTCTTTTGTGAATTTCCTATAGAGATGGAGGAACATAGCAAACCGCATAACATATGATGTGCCTGAACAAGACTTAATAGTCATGTTTGTTGACAATCTAATTCCAGACATGTCATTCACAACAGAGTTACAGTTAGCTCCAAACTTCACACAACTCATCGAAAGAGGAGTTCATTATGAGCAGAACTTAGTCAAACAAGGAATCCTTGCAGATCCCACACAAATGAATACAAACAAAAATGCAACAGACAAAGCTAAGTGGTGGAACAAAAAAAAATGTCACTAGTAATGGTGTCATTGATGTGAAGACAGTCAACTATGCACAACCCAAGGTGTCACTGCAAGGCACACCTATGGCCAACCAAAAACTCACAGGGTCCACTCAACACACATACATCCAAAACCAACCTCCTCCTATACAAGCAGTCGCTATGTCAAATAGTCAAAAACATAATCAACATAGACCACGGTTTCAATTCCAGCAATGAGATTTCACACCATTGGGAGAGCCAATAGAATCAGCTTTACGCAAGTCGATACAATCAAACACTATCATGCTCCCAGAAATTAGGGACTTTGAACAAGATGAAAACAAACTGAGGTGGTATAATGACAAAGATTTCAGTGAGTTTCATTGGGTGAAAGGGCACAAAATGGCTAACTATTACTGATTGAAACACACTATCCAAGATCTGATTGACACAGGGGTCATCGATGTGATGAATACCCAAACCAAAGGCACAACTAATCAAACTATTTTCAATGATACCTTTCATGACCACAACAAGGGAAAAGCCTCCGGGTCTGGTGGACAAGCAAAATAAGTTAACTATACCTATGCCAACAGTGATAATGTTATCAATTGTCTCAATCCTTCAGATAGCCATGTGGCTACAATCACTATCAAAGACCAAGGTAACAATTGTGCTGTAACAACGCGTCATGCCAGAGTCATCTTGCAAGGATTACCATCCTCACCTACTGTATCTGCCAATCCTAAAGTAAACTCAGACCCACAGACAAGCATAGTGGACCAACTAAAGCGCACACCTACCCAGATCTCCATGTTTTACCTATTGCACATATCTTCACAACATAAACTGGCACTTGACCAAGCCCTTTAGAATGCAGTTGTACCAAGGGACATAACACCTAAGAGCTTCCAAACGATGGTCAACCATATAGTTGCTAACAAACATGCCACACTCACAGACCATAATGTGTCACCGCATAAACCCTTGCATAATGATCCTCTACACTTACTTGTCCAGGTCCACAAAAGCGCTATCTGTAGGGTCCTTGTTGATGGTGGAGCTGGGTTAAACATCTATACCCTAAAGTTAATCAAGTGACTGGGCTATTCAGAATCAAGCATTGATGTCATAAGGAGGATAAATATTAGAGCTTATGATGAAGAGGAAAGGTCCTCTAAAGGTATTATCATTCTACCTGTTTGTATTAGTCCTGTGGTAAAAAACACTCCCTTCCAAATCTTAGACCTTGAGTTGGGATACAACATGCTACTAGGGAGACCTTGGATACATCAAATGCAAGTTTTACCTTTGACATACCATCAATGCATCAAGTTCCCACACCAGGGAGAGGAGATCACCATAGAGGGAGATCCCAATCCTTCCCAATATTGTAATGTGGTCCAAATCAGCACTGATAACCAGGTACCATCAAACCAAGATGCAAGCATCCCATCCTCTTCAAATTTGAATCCTAAGGATGTCACATGGACAAAAGGAAAGATAGTCATTAACCAGGACGCAAGTATTCCCTCCTCTTCAGATTCAAATCTTAAAGATATCACACAGAAAGCAGGCAAGATATCCATCACGGAGAAGGGCTATGGTGAATACAAATATGAAGATGCTTTTACCATCACGCACATGCCTTAAATCCCAAGAACTCATGGCATGCCACAACCTATTAATGTAACAAAAACTCTGCAACCTGTTCTATTTAGATGTCCACCCACAACCTTTGTCTGATGGGGAGACATAGCGAAAGAAAATCCTTTTGAACAAGACATCAATACCTGGTTATACCAAGATCCACCAGAGATAATCCGACCACAACTACCCTTGTCAAACTATGGTAATGGTTACACAATGATACAAAGATTTGGGTACGATGGTACAATCGGGCTGGGGGCAAGACAATAAGGCATAATGGAATTGCCTCTCCCACCAACCTAGAGAAATACGAGAGGGTTGGGCTATGGACAACAAAGCAGCAGTCTTGTAATCCAATACATTCAAGTTAATCAGGAACAAATAGTAGAGATGCACTGGGGGCACAACACATAATGTCTTAATAAGAAACATATTAGCACAGTTGTTGCCCACCGAAGAGGGAACCACACAAACCCAAATAGACCTCCACATAGAAAATGATGATAACCAAGGAAGTGAGACATCTAATGAGCGTTCTTTTGAGACTCACTCCCATGAGTATGAGTGGAGATCCCTTCACAACTCTGAATCATCGATCCCAGATTATTCCCCTCGGTCAGACACTATCATAAATCTAGCAGACTTGTTTGACCAACTGATCATTACCAAACAACCCTGCATAGACAAGCATGTCATTTATCAGACCTCAAGTGGTGTGTCCACATCATAGTCCAGTTTTGTAGGAACTATATCTGCAGTCCCTTTTAGTCAACCAGAGCCAAACAACCATGAAAGTATCTGTCTTGTACACCCTAAGCTCATAGAGTGGGATCAACAAGGACCACCTGATTTAGATGTCTTTGAGAATGATGAGGCTATAGCTCATTTCATGGGACTTAGGGAAGGTATTCCATCAGGAGATCACAAGGCAGGATTCTCCATTAACCTCGACAGAGTGGCATATTTCAGGGAGGAAGCTCCTCTTTCCAGTCCACAAAAGAATGATAAAAAGCTAAAAGAAGATGTATCTTCTAGCAAAAACCTCACTGAGGTGCTAGAAGATGGAAATAAGGAACTCCTCCCCTTGATAGAGGAGAAATCAGCATCTCTAGCAGAAGAAATAGAGGAAGTCAATTTGGGAGATGACAAGAACCCAAAGAACATATACTTGGAAAAATCACTCACCCCTAAGAAGAGAGAATAGTTCATCAATTTCTTCAAGGCAAGGATGATCAATTTTGCATGGTCATACTCAAATATGCCAGGGTTAGATCTAGAGATAGTACTACACCATCTCCCATTGCTACCCAACGCCAAACCTGTCAAGCAGAAGCTGAGAAAGATGCATCCCCATGTTGCATTGCTAGTCAAGGCAGAGTTGAAAAAGCTCCTAGATGCTAGGTTCATAAGACCTATACCATATGCAGACTGGATATCTAACTTGGTACCAGTTACAAAACACATTGGTCAAATACATATTTGCACAGACTTTAGGGATCTCAACATAGCTTGTCCCAAAGATGATTTTCCTTCATCCAACATAGATATGATAGTAGATCTAACTACTGGAAATCAAATGCTATCACTCATGGATAGATTTTTAGGATATAATCAAATAAGGATCGCACCAAAGGACCAACACAAAACACCTTTCACATGTCCTTGGGGGACATATTGTTGGAATGTCATGTCGTTTGGTCTAAATAATGTCAGAGCGACATATCAAAGGGCTATGACAACTATATTTCATGATCTCATCCACAAAACAATGGAATACTATGTGGACGACATACTAGCCAAGTCAATACTTCGAAAGGATCATCTACAAGTTTTGGGACCAATCTTTGACAGAATGCAGGAATTCAAGGTCCATCTAAAAATAAAGAAATTTGCATTTGGTGTCACAGCAAGAAAGTTATTGGGGTTCATAGTGTCACATAGAGGAATCAAAGTGGACCCAGCAAAATTCAAAGCAATCTTGGACATGCCTCCACCATCGAACCTAAGATAACTAAGAGGGTTACAAGGAAGGCTCCAATCAATCAGGCACTTCATAGCTCAGCTAGCAGACAAGTGCCACCCATTCCAACATCTATTGCACAAAGACATCAAATTCATATGGATGGAGCAATGCAAACAGGCATTTCAAATATTCAAAGACTACCTTCTCAAGTCTCCTATATTGGTACCACCAGTCCAAGGTAGACCATTGCTTCTATATATCTTAGAAACAGAATCTGTTTTAGGTGTACTCTTGGCACAACATGATGACGTAGGTAAAGAAAGGGATATCTACTATCTAAGCAGGACTTTGGTTGGATATGAGCTAAACTATACACCAATTGAAAATTCATGCCTTGCAGTTGTCTTCACTTCCCAGAAGCTAAGACATTATAGGTTGAGTCATCAAACAAAGTTGATCACACATATTGATCCTTTAAAGTACCTCCTAAGCAAAGCAGCGCTAACTGGATGACTAGCGAAGTGGGTAATGATCTTGAGTGAGTTCAACATTGAGTACGTAGATAGAAAGGCTATCAAAGGACAAGTGATCACGGATCAACTAGCAGAGGCACCCATTCAGGACCATCAGCCTATTATTTCTAACTTTCCTGACGAATCTATCATGACACTACAACCAGCGATCAAGGTATGGAAACTATATTTTGATGGATCGTGTACGAACCATGGTGCAGGGGCAGGGATAGTGCTTATCACTCCAGATCATGATATAATTCCAAAGTATCTCAAACTTAACTTCCCATGTACTAACAACATAGCTGGATATGAAGCACTGGTCATCAGTCTAAAGATAGCAATTCAATGGAGAATCAAGAACCTTAAAGTCTTTGGCGGTTTGCAGATGGTTATCAGTCAAGTCAACAATGATTATATGACCAAAGATGAGAAGCTCATACCATACAGAGCATAGATGGAAAGGCTACGCACCAAGTTCCATTACATCTTCTTCGAGCAAGTCCCACAAGCATAGAACAAAGCTACAGATGTGATGGCTACCATAGCATCACTGATTGATATGTCAGGCAATGAAACAAGATTCCAATTTCTAGTGGAACAACTCTTGGTGCCATAACATCAGGCATCCATCACAAAATCAGCATGCGTCCTTGTTGGTCTTGAATCCCCATGGTACCAAGATGTCTATAACTATCTCCAAAACAATGTCTTACCTCCCAACTTGTCTAGGAACCAAAGAAAGTCCCTCATTTTCCAAGCCTCTAGGTATACTGTCCTCTCAACTACTTTATACAGACAAAGTCTAGATGGAATGCTTCTATGATGTCTCACTTCCATGGAGTCCCACAAAGCTTTGTACGAGGTACATGAAGGAATTTGTGGAACCCACGGAGGTGGCAATGGCTTAGCTAAGAAGATCATCTGCATGGGATACTATTGGCCCACAATAGAGACAGATGCACACAAACATGTACAAATGTGTAGACAGTTTCAGATTCATGGAGACCTCATCCATGCACCAGCCTAGGAACTAAATCCCATTACATCACCATTGCCATTTTCAATATGGGGATTTGACCTAGTGGGAAAAATTACACCTTCTTCAACAAATGGACACAAATACATCATAGCTACAATAGATTACTTCACCAAGTGGGTGGAATCAATTCCTCTCACTTACATCATTGGAAATCAAATAGCAATGTTCATGCTTAACCACATTATCTGTCGATATGGAATCCCTCAAACAATCCTGACAGATCATGGTACACCTTTCTAGAACAAGGATGTTGAAGAGGTATGCGAACAATTCCATATCAAACAAGGGTTCTCCTCATTTTACTACCCTCAAGGGAATGGCCAAGCCGAAGCTACAAACAAGACAATCTTGAAAATCTTGAAGAAAATAGTGAATGAATCAGGGCGAGACTGGCACTTACAGCTTAGTCTCGCATTATGGGCATATAGAACTAGTGTGAGAACACCTACAAGAGCCAATCCTTTCTCCCTAGTCTATGTATTAGAGGCAATATTACCCCTCAAAGTGGAAACCCATCCCTAAGGATATCATTGAAGAACCTAGTTTCAGATGAAGACTATAGAGTAGCAAGGCTCAATGAACTAGAGTTACTAGATGAAAGAAGGCAGCATGCCTTCGACCACTTACAAGGCTATCAAAATCACCTTAGAAGGAAATATCACAAGAAGGTGAAGCCACAAACGTTTGAGGTAGGAGACCTTGTCCTCATGGAAAATTAGAAGAATCAAGCAAAGCGAGTCAAACCTAGAAAGTTTGAGCCTAACTGGCTAGGACCATTTGTCATTATCAACTCTACTCAGAGTGGGGAATTCATCCTAGCAACACTAGAAGGAGATCAGCTCCCTAGATACATCAACAACATGCATCTCAAGAGGTTCTACCCTTGAGGTCTCTATGGTTAAGGCACCTATCTACATATCCAAAAAATACCAAAAAAATTAGAAAATACAAAAGTTACCTTAGTGAAAACCTGGCAATCAGGCGCCTTAGTGACAATCAAAAAAAGAAAAAAAAAGAAAAAAAAGTAAAGAGAAACAAAATTGCTCTCTCAGTGAAAACCTGGCAGTCAGGCGCTATTAAGTAGGTACCTTGGTGAAAACCTGGCAAATAGGTGCCAAGTGTTCAAATCCAGCTTCACCATCAATGAACTCCAAAAGCTTGAGTAGATTTCAAATGCAAAGACTAACTATCTTGAGCTAAATCCAGAAGCACAATCCCCTTTGAGCACCAAGAACTTACCCATGGTTAATACTGGTCCACCAGACTAGGGGGCGATTCAAAATGTCCTGAAAAAATACTAAAAATTGGAAAACTCATTAAAAAAAAACCTAAAAAGTTCAAATATCAAGAGAAAATCAATCTTCATCAAAAACATTCAAAAAATTGCAAAATCTCAAGCAATAAAACCAACTCGGTTATCAAGAGAGCAAAGGGTGATCATGCCGAGTCAATCAATGTCACAATCATGAGCTTTGCAAATTAGCATTGGGCTCATCTGACACAACTTTATCAATCTATCAAATCAATCAGCAAGCAAACAGGCAACCAAGCCAATCTATCAATTGTCACAATCATGAGCTTTGTGAACCAGCATTGGGCCCATCTGACATAGCTTGATCAGCTGCCAAATCGATCAAATCAATCTATTAATTGTCACAATAATGAGCTTTGCAAACCAGCATGGGGCCTATCTGACACAGCTTGATCAGCTGCCAACACGATCAAAGCAGTCAATCAATCAATCCTATCAATCGTCTTTCACAATGATGGGTATGCTCAAACCAGATAGGTCAGTCTTATATGAGTAATCTATTACTGAAACCAGACATACTCAAGCAATCAAGCCAATCAAGATAATCCAACTGCATTGAGGAACCATCCAAAAATGTTGACTAGGTCAGTCAAGTTAGTTAGATGTCAGTCTATATTTTGTCATTATGTTCTTACGCTACTCTAGGATCCACCATGTGAGGAGAGTAGCTATGATAGATCATGACTTATTTTCTTTGATTGCTGTCTATTGAATGTTCACTTCAATTTCAGGGCCATGATGATTTAGGATAAATGCGGTAGGCACTGTCACTTATCTGGCAATCGCGTAGTTCCACAATCTGAGCTTAATCCTGGGAAAGAATTCAACATTCCTTCTCTTTTATTTTGCTTGCTTGGTTTTATAGAATCAAGATCTCGCAACACTATTCAGATGGACTCTGAGTTGCTTGGGAGTTATATCTTGGTTTCTACGGTCTTTCCCTTTATGTTGCAAACAAGACATCATGATGCTATCCAGATGGACTCTAGGGGCATAGGAGTTCTATCTTGTTTACTTGGCTTTCCCTTTCAGAAATCAAGAGCTCATAGTGTTATCCAGATGGACTCTAGGTGCATAGGATTTATATCTTGGTTTCTTTGTTTTAAATTAATTCAGAGGACAAGCGGTATCCAGATGGTCAATATCTGGGTGCTTTTGGCTCTCTTTCTTTTCAAACAGGGAACATAGTTGAACCCAGATGGTCAATATTTGGGTGCACTAGGTTCTCTTTCTATTCAATCTCTGTACTCATTCTGCTATCAAGAGGTCATGGTGATATCCAGGTGGTATGTGATCTAGATCATTCAACGCTCTTCAGAATTTTAGAACATACAAAAAAAAACAAGAAGAAGAAAGATGCAATGATGACAAATATTGGAAATAGGGGCAGCGACTTGGGACACTCATCCTTTCTATCAAATCATATCTATCAAAAAGACAAAAATAACATCCTTTCTATCATTCCATTCTATTAGATCAATCTTAGAGCACATCTATCCAAAACTAACTTCTTTCTAACTAACACATGCATTACTCAGATATTTTGTGCATAATAGATTGCATTCATTCCATTAAGTACATCAGAAAAGAGAAAAACATGGTAGTTGCATACATGATAAATCATAAAATCACATGCATCCATAAGCATCTCATATAAACATGCATTTCATTTCCACCATCCTGCATATACATGTCAGTATCATAAGAAAAGTAAATCACCCACATACGAATTTGCATAATAGGAATCATTTTGCATATACATCTCATCATCTAAACCACCAAATCATGTAGAATCATACATATAGCAAGTAAACCATTGCACATCATATCAAAAACACTAGCTGCATCTCATATAAATCAAACTATCTGAGTACAATGAATGGTTGCAAGTCTGAACAAAGGAAGGTAATCAAACATGTCTATCAATAAATATCAGTGTGTTGGGATACAAAAAATGGATGATACTCAGAGTATATCAAATGACATCACTACAAAAATGGTATGTCATACATAATGGAATCAGCATGTGCTGCCCCCAACCTTGCCAGGAGGTGGATGAGGGGGTGGCATATCAGAAGGTGGTCTATGAGATGAACTAGGTGCTCCAATACCACTACTCTGGGATCGCTGGGCTCAGCTCAATCTCTGGGAAGTGGTGTAGCTAGGCACTCTCTGCTCTGCTAGAACTGCACCCTCATAATGATGCTGCCAATAGTCAATCTCTCTCTACACATCATGGCGAGATCTATAGTATCTATCCAGAATATCTCAGTGTGAAACATCCTGTACACTATCAATGAAAGAACAAACCTCAGCACGAGCCTGTTGCTCTCTAGAATTGGCTGATGTAACCCGGGCCTCCAAAACAGTAGCACATGCATCAGATACAGAAAGCTAGGCCTGAAGGTCATGTACCTATTGATTGAGGCACTCAAACTCCAAGGGATCATCCTCCATCCCTCCCATGGCCACATCCATCTCCCCCTCCTCTGCCCGGTCTCTCAAACCCTCACCTCCTCTCTGCCTAACAACCCAAGAATCATCATCACTCTTGAGCTCTTGTCTGTCCTACTGCCAGTGCTACTACTATTAGTAAAGGAACCAGTATCTGCACTCTGCTCATCTAGAGTCTCCATGTCCATATCACCGATCTCAACATCTACATCCTCAATAACTACTCTGTCCTCCTCTCTAGGAGCCAGAACAACAGCTGTCCACCAGCAAAATCTCTGCACCAACTGGGGTGCCTCCTCCTCCATGGCCTCCTCATCCTCCAAAATAGTACCCAACCCTACTCGAGGAGCACTAGTCTGACCCCCACTCCGGCCACCTCTAGTCCTAACCCCGCCACCAACACCCCCAGAACTAGGATCATCACCTCCATTATCTCCCCTACCCCGTCCTTCATCTCTCCCCCATCCCTACCTCCCCTACCACCACCTCTCCCTCCATCACAGCCTCCCCTACCACACCGTACCCGCTGGGCCCTCCTCATAATGGTCCTCACAATAGGATGTGAGACATCTGTAAGTGCAACAGGCCGAGCCTGCACCCAATGTGCATCAAACTGAGGTGTAGTGCCTGTGAAAGACAAATTCAATATCAGTACCAGCATAGATATAGGACATAAGTATCAAAATGAGATATGAGCAAGTATTAAAGAGCAGAAAGGAAGTACATAAGCAATCAGAAAACAAGACAAACCTGCGTCTACAGTAGCCGAGCGCTAGGTCCATGCCACAGGAAGTAAGCCTAAAAACTCAGTGTGGGCAGCATCAAGTGATACTACACCACCCCATACAGCAGAGTCCCTCGACCTCCGAGAAAAGTATGCATAAGAATCAGAAACATCCTGTTGCTCTCTGAACTGGCGCAACACCTTGTCAGTGTTGTGAAAGTCAATCATATGGAGGTGATCAGTAACACGTCCAATCAGGTACCTTCGCTGGTGGCAAAAGGGAAGATGGATGTCCTCTCCATCCCAAACTGGACAATCTCTATAAGGCCTCCAAATGAAGTCTAGAATCATGTCCAACTGCTACCGCCAGTATGTCAAATGACCCATATGAGTCTGAACAATGGCTCCATCATACATAAAGACATATGGCCTGTTAGTTGGAAGAACACAGGCACCAATAGGATGACACACAGCAATATGCTCCCATGCCCATATCTGTAGTAGGGTCACACCGCAACTGAGAAACTTGCCATCAAGGTAAGCTGCATAAAACATATGAAAAAGCATGTGGGCCAACATGCATGGACCCCAAGTGAATACAGTATGATCCCTGATCATACTCTCTAACACAGTACCAAAGCTGACAAAGAAACCACGCTATCGACAATCGGGGCATAAAATGCCACATATCAAACTACCCAGTAAAGTGGACAGCCTGTCAAGGCCCAAACCAAATCTGGACCATGGAATATCATAATCACCGGCCAACCCAAGCTGATCCCGGGGCAATCCAAAAAGTTCGGTCAATGAAACAATACCAGTGTGGGTGGAATACTCCACAAGCTCGCCCTGGATCGGAAGCTGGAGGATGTGATACACATCCTCCAAAGTGACAATACACTCCCCGGTCAGTAACCAAAAAGTGCATGTCTCAGAATGCCACCGCTCTACAAGAGCAGAGATTAGACCCCTATTGGTCGTGATCTCGGGCATATAGCAAAGCCAATACAAACCAATATCTCGAAGAACTGACCTCTCATCCTCAGTCAGCAAAAATCTATATACAAGGCCCACTGGCCTGGACTCTCGACAGCATAGAATCTGCCCAATGAACTGCACACAGAAATAAATCATAAAATTATCAGTTTCAGTCATTAAGGCAAGTAACAGAAGAAAGAAAAAGCAGATATTAGACAAAGAAATCAGGCAAACAATGCTAAAAAATTGATTGCGGTAACAAAACAAGACAACTACAGTACTTTTTAGGCGACTGCAAATCACAAAAGGAAAATGCGGCATAAAAACTTCAATTGCAGCATTTAACATAAACAAGTGTGGTACACTTGTCAATTACGGTTTCCAACTGGCAATTGCGACATTTAAACCGCAATTGCGGCACCCACTGCAAATTCTCAAAAAAGTACAATTTTTAAAAGTAATAAATGAAAGCATTAATGACATGCAAAGTTATAAAACTCACTGAACGTCCTACACCAGCTGGTCTGCGGTACATCCGAACTCGGTCAGAAATGTGTGTCACACCAGGAAGGCCTGCCATCGCAAGGAAATAGGAGAAAATAAGACAGAAATTGAAAGTAGACTCACCAAGAAATCAAGAGCTCCAAATTTGAAATGTGACAAATGAATGGCACTTTTGGCTATTTATAGGGGTTCCAAAAAACCCTAATTTCACTAGGAGCTCTGAAATTTCTTCCTGGTCCCTGGAAACTTCGACGATCAATTACAGGGGCATTTTAAAGCATTTTTCAAATCCGTCAGCTACCCAGTTTCAGAAATCACAGTTTCAACAAATCATCGCTCAAATTTGTTGAGGGAGCATAAATACACCTACTACTGCCGGGGCAAGCTGGGGCAAAATCAGAGAATCTTTGACACACTGCGACAAGTCACATCGCATCAAAGAGGGGCAAATGTAAACACCCTAAAATGGACAGGCTTGCGACTTTACATTAAAAACACTAATTTTCATCTATTAATTAATGGTTTTTTAATCCTTAATTAATCATCTACTTTCCTCTGAATTCATTCCCCAAATCACCTAATCAAATTCCCAAAATTAATTAAATAATTAATTTTATTTAATTAATTAACCTTAATTGATTAATTACCATTAATTGATTAATTAAATTCAATTTTCTATAGTTTA
>MU225256.1:891166-902756 GCA_018584345.1 Thuja plicata | reverse complement strand
TCTCAACCGTTCATATCATCACCAATTCCTATATAATAAACCCTTCATAACCATTTGAAGGGTCCAGGATTTCAAGCTCTCGTGCGCCATTACTATGTCAGTTTGGTTCTAGCATTCAAGCCATCTTACGATCACACACACACATATTTCAAATAGCAAATTCTCGACGCTTCTCAAGTCATAGATGCTGCCCCGCCAATACTGAGCATTAAGAACAACGTTTCAGAAGGAGTAGAGAGAAACAATAGAAGCTTCAAGCATCTTGGGGTTTGCATTTACTTGTTTTCCTTTCTCTTGCTTGTATATTTTATTGATTACGTTTCAGGTCATTCATTTTAGTAGTTATTGTGTACTTGATTTATATCATTGGTGAAACCTTTGCTACTAACCCTTTCCTTTGGAAAGCTTGGGAATCCATGAATCACGAAAGAGGAGGCGTACACTTCCATTTTAAGATGATACATTAAGCCCTTACTTTAGCAGAAGTATGGAAATCGAACATACTTGTGGTAAAGTTAGAAGAAAGACTCTGGTGGATCGCAACGAGGTAGAACATCACTAAGTCTAGGACATGAACCCCCAGACCATGGATTCTAACTCAACATACATGCATAAAGATATGAAAGTAAAGATAAATTAATCATAAAAAACATGCATGACTACATAAGCAAGACAAGAGCAACACTATAGATAACATAGCTTCAGGATCTAATCCTACTAGCATGAAAGTGAAAGAGAGAAAAGAGATAGTGATTACCTCGCCTAGTAAGATGCCCATCTTATCATGAATCATTAAGGAGGGAGAGCCCAATAGGTTCACCCATAAACTGTGCTTTGTAATTTTAATGCGTCTTCTGATGGCTTTTGAAATATCCATAGATCCACATTCTTGTATCACTATGGAAATATAAAATGCATGTCTTTTCAGGATTTAGAAACTTATGTGCATTACCTTCCAAGGATTTAGCATATTTTAAAATTTGAAAATGCGTATCTCTTCAGGATTTAGCAACTTATGTGCGTTACCTTCTGAGGATTTAGCAAAAAAAAAAAAAAAATTGTGTCTCTTCAGGATTTAACAACTTATGTGCGTTACCTTCCAAGGATTTAGCATGTTGTAAAATGTAAACTAATGTAAAATATAGTATAAGGGAGACCCTATATATGCCCCCCTCCTTATCATCACTACCCTCTAGGCAGGATAAGGAAGAGAAAAGAGGATACCTACTTCACAAGGCAAGGAGATATCCATCTTAACAACAATATACACTATATCCTTAGCAAAGAGTATTGACCCTTACCTCTAAGAAAATACATAATTGTGAAATGGATATGTCACATATGGAAAAAGGATCCTCAAAGAGGAAGAGATCTTATCAGAAAGACCCCCATCGTAGAGGAGTGCTTAGGATAAAATGTCATCTTCTAAAGAAAAAGGGGACCAAAGATTCAATCATCAAGCCCCTTGCAATCAAGAGGAAGAGGAATCCCGGATTGAAGGAGTCAAACTCTAACCTAAAGCAAGGGCAAGAGTTTATAACAAACATAATTTTCAAAATAAAGAAGAGGTGATGACCTAGGACAATCACCTATCATATAAGAGGGTATCCATAGCCAAAACATAAATCTTTATAATGAAATAATGTTGTATGATAAACAAGTGCCACTAAGCTAAGGAAAGTAGATCCTTAGATAGAGGAAGAAGGAAAATACCTTACCCCCCACGGATGAAAGCAAGGGATATATCCAATTATATCAAGATATGTTATAGTAAAGAGATATCTTTACAAAACAAATGTCTCAGAAAATATATCATGAGTGATTATGAGTGAGGGAAATATGTATCATAATAGAAAATTATAAGGATAGAATGTAGAAAGAATAACCAATTAAACTCAAAACATAATACATGCTAAGAGAAAAATGGATTCTAGAAGACTGGAAGGAAATACCTCTTGCCCCCCCAGTGAAGAGACAAGAGGAGAAATATGATCTAATTTATAGAAGAACGAGGGGAATGCCCTATATCAAAATTATTGAGAAATTGTAATACTGCACGGGAATGAGATATAATTCCTAAAGCAGCTCTTTCTCGAACATATAATTTGAAATGCACACAATCAACAAGTAAATGTGTATTACTATAATGAAAAGGACATTTGTATTTAGAGAGAGCATTCTTTAGAATAGGTTTAAATATTTCTTTCTTAGAATTCATTAAATGGACATATACTTTTTTAGCCACATCTTGAGGTGTATTAGGGTGATCTAAAGAAGGTGTTGGAAGAAGAACATGAAGAGGAAGATGATGGTTAAGATCCACTACCTTGATTGGAGGAGGTGGGAAACCTATACCATGCATATCTTGTTTAGGAGATGAATGAATCGGGTTTTTAATGCCTTGTTCATTGATACCAAGCCCTAAACCCTTATAGCCTTGCTTATCCACCATAGTATATCCAGTAGTATACCTATCTTGTGAAGCTTATACAAGAGGATATTGATGATGGTGCTCATGAGAAAATGTTGTGTATGGTGGAATGATAGGATTAGAAGAGGTTTCTTTGTTTTTCCCTTTAATGTCCTCATTACTTGGATAAGGGGGGAAGGTAAATGAAAGAATTCTCGAACATCAGTATCATGAATCCTAGCTTGGGCCCCATCATAAATGTGGGAAGAACTAGGGATAGAAGATAAAGAAACATGAATAGGAATATTAGGAATTGGATTAGGCATGATAGGATTAGGATTAGGAAGATTAGTAGATGGGGTATCATCTACCCAATTCTTCACATAATCCAAAAGAGTAATAAGTCCACTACACAAATCTTTGATGAAAGTTTTGAAAGTAGGAAGACTATTATTAGTTTATCAAAAAATAATATAAGCAAGTGAAACATGAAGATTAACAAGCATGATGAAATGGATGATACTCTCATATACAACATAAGTACTATAAAGAGATGCTAAAAGAAGCATAATGAGAAAAGTAACCATACCCCAAAGCATCTTAAAGATCTTCATACTGAATGAAATGCAAGAAGTGTTTTAATATTTTTATGATTATGTGGATTTTTTTTTGTATTTTAAAATGCAAGAGCATAAAATAAAACTAATTTAGTATGCATGCAAGATCTAGCATAAAAGATGTAAATCTAACACCAAAAAGAAAGAGTTGTCTATCGTAGGTTCACCAAAATGTAAGATCCAAAATAGGGGTCACCAAAATGTAAGATATGAAATAGAAATGATGACCTAATGTTACATTTAAAATAGATGTGTGTTTGTGGAAATGTGTGTGAGGAGGGTAGGATTGTCTTCTTAATCCCAAATTTCTTAGAAGGAAGATCCAAATTGATTAACCCTAAGGAAAGGATTAGTGCATAAATGAATCAACCTATCAATGATAGAGATAAAGAGAAAAATGCTAATTCCTATTTTATAGAAAGATTAATAACTTCAATTGAATTGAATAGGAGAAATGTACTAACTTTAAAATTTTGCAGATCTGAAGAATGTTGTTTTCGGGGGTCTGCACTCAGTTTTTGGAAAATCTAAGACCGAATCTAGAATAGAAACATAGAGATGAACAAAACCCAGAAATGTTTTTTTGTTCTGACACAGTTACAATTTGTAACCTCAAGTCAATGTCACCATTGACCCAAAAATTTTGATTGTGCCCTAGGGCAGAATCAACCTAAAAATTCTTAGACTGGAAATCTATTTTTCGATCCCGGGAATTTGCCAAAAAGGGTATCTGAATCTGCACTTTGATCCACTATTTCAAACTTGTACCTACAAGAAAAATGGATTGTTTGTTGGGGGGAGGGGTTTGCCTTAGTCAAACCTTGATTTAGGAATTAACCTTGAAATCAATAATTGAAATAAAGAATGCTAGAAAGTAGTAGAAGTAAATCTAATAATGAAGCTATGATATTCAATAGATATGCAATTGTATTTCGAATGTAAACAAGTATGTCAATATGAAATCTTGAACTCAATTAGAAACCATAAACCTCCATGATTATATTCTTGGAATCCACCTTGAAGAGAGAATGAAAGAGTCTTGAGGATGCACAAAGGATCTTGAAGGAATATCACACCACCATGATGGATAGATCTAGGGTTTGAATGATGAGTCTTGAATGCTTGAACCAAATCCCTTCAAAGGCTTGAAAGCTTGAATCCTTGATCTTAAATGGAGAAATTGAATGCATGAGAGGAAGACTTGAACACTTTGAAAGCTTTAAAACATGTAGAACAATGGATGCTTGAACTTCTTGCTTGATTTGATAATTCATGCTTAACCTTGCTTAGTGCTTCACATAGAGAGACTTAACTTTTTGAAAATGATAGGAGAAAAATTTCCTTTTATATGAAACTAGGGCACAATATTCTAGAGAGTCCTACATAAGAGAATTAATTTCCATTTAGACCCATACCCCTAGGAGAGGACCTATATTAAATATAATTTAAGAATCGTTGCTATGGAACCTTAAAACAGCCGACCCAAAAGTGGGAAATGAATTTTTGATGACCTTTGGCAGCCGATAGACTTCCAGATTTGAAAGGGAGACCCAAGTCAAGGTCGATGTCTTCCTTGACCTAGGTCAAGATCAAGGTCGAACTTGACCTAGGGAGTCAGGACCCCTGGAAAACATGCCATATGGGATGGAAGGTGCCCGAAGAGGCCCGATCAGGGTCCTAAACAGGTAGAGAAGTAAGAGAGGGTGCATAAATGAGGGGACAACATGATGGTGGTCAAAAACACCCCCTAAGGAGGGCTAAATGTTCTTAACATGGAAGTGCTTCCATTTTAAGATGATACAGGATGTATTGAGTCGGGTTCACAAAAATTAACAAGATCACATCACCTTTTCAAGATTTGTTTATATTTTTCATTAGGAGGGACAATGACCCAATAGGCTCAAATGTGGATTCAAGCACTAATCCAGAAAATGTATCCTTCCTTAAATATGGGTTTGATTTGAAAACTAAAAATGATTATAAGCTAGGAAATTTAAAAGCAATGAAATTAAAATGTACCTGGGATATAATGGAGAACCTTCTATTTGACTTGTATTTTTATGACTGTTAGTCCTGAAACTAATTGTAACTCCAAATCTAAGCTATGTAACATGTCAAATCTTTGTCCTATGAATTTTGTGTAGAACAAGAGGGTATAAAATGACTAAGTCATTTTTCACCCAGGTACACAATGGCTAATTCACTTTGCACCCTAGGTTTTTGGCTCAAGCATCACTGGAATCTCTATCAAGGCATGTACTTTCAAGATCTGTAATCATGGGTTCATAGCTTGTTCCTACAAACAAAAAAATAGGGAAAAGCTTGTCTAAAGGGTTTTGCCTTTGTAAAACCCCTGTTTAGGAATCAACCTTGAAAATAGAAAGAAAGTGCATGAAATGTAAAGCATGTAATGTAAACACAAAGGAAAATTACCTTTTTAATATGCTTATCTTCATGGACAGATTCTAGTATTGCTCAAATCTATGAAGAATGCTTGTGTTTGTTTCTTGAATGTAGTTTTTGACCTTTTGAATTATATGTAGAATCATTGATGCCTTCGTATATGTATGGATCAATGAATTCCACTCCAAGCTCTTGATTATTGATATGCTTGATAACAATTGAAAGGATGGAGAGAAAGATGAATGATGGGAAGATGGAACTTCTTACTTGTTTGGGAGCTCCACTAATTTATCACCATGAGATATAAAATATTGCTCTTACTTGAAGAATATTACCTTGATGGGATTGAAGAAGAATGCCTTGGCTTGTGATCTTGAATTCACCTTGATTGCTTGAATGCTCTTGGATTCACAATAATTTATGGTTGGTTACTTGCATGTGATTATTGATTCTCTTGATTGTAAAATGAGGAGAGATATAGGGTTTATATACTATACTCCATCATTTTTAGATTCAAAATTAAGCCAAGTCGACCACAAAACAAGACCCCCCCCTAAAATCTTGATATAGGACTTCAGGCCCAATTTGGGGCAAATTTAAAGGGTGCATAATGGAAAAAAAAGTTATGCACCCAGGTGAATAATAGCTAAGACATTAGGCACCTTGGGAAATGAGCCCAGATCGGAACCAGGGTGTCAAAATGATGAGAGGACATAATTTTATTTGCAAGTTGCTATGATCAAGCATAACAGACAAAAAGACCTTGAAATCACCAATGTAGGGTCTATATGTCCTAATAGATTATTTAATAATGGGTGCAAAAATTTTAGGACTGTACAACTACAATTTGATATTCATCCCAATAAATGGATATGGGCCCATACCAAACATTAATAAAAAAGAGGTTTGGCGTGAAATAGAAACACTCATGCAACAAAATCCAGCCTCTAATTTCATTATAGGAGATTTTAATGGAACTATACATATGTCAAAAAAGAGGGTGAGTTCAGAGAGAATCCCAACCTAAAATAGATTTCAAAGAATGGGTGAATGGGAATAACCTATTAGAAATATAAATAGAGAATGAAATATTCACATGGAATAACAAAGGAATGTACTTTAGTCATATAATAGATAAATTAGATAGATTCTTCTTAAAGGGGGTATTGTTAACCTTCACTTTTAGAGTCACCTCTTCAATTATGACTAACTCAAGGTCAAATCACTTTCCAATCCAACCCACAATTATATGGGATAAGAAACCATTGAATTTCGTCTTCAAGTTTTAAAAATATGAATGAATAATGGAAAATTCTATGAGCTAATAAAAAAATTAGTGGAAATAAATGTTATAGTAATAGGTTAATTCACTTAGTAATTAAATCATTTGATTTACTTATTAAAGTCACTTGTTATCTCTACTTCACTTAAGCTAAACTTTAGGCATATAATAAGTAATTATTTATTAATTATTATCATGCAACCTAGGTTTATCCCATTTTTAGGGTTTTGATCACCTTTATAAGGTTTTGATCTCTTTGTAATTATTATTCCCTCTTTGAATGAATATTTCATCTTTCAAATCATTCTGAGTTTTGTCTCCATTCTTTGCTTTTGTAACAGGTTATTTAAATACAATGGATCTTGGTGATAAAATTATATGAATTATAATAGGTATCAGAGCCTTGCTGTTGCAGCCCGTTCCTATTTTTTTGAAGAATTTTTGGAGCTTCGAGGGTTTCAAGTTTCTAGAGTTTTTTGTGTGGATCTAGGGGTGAGCTATTTTTCGGAGTACTTTGGGCACAAACCGACCTCATGGTTGTGCTCAAAAGGCCCAAAAACCCCTATTTCCATATAAGGCACATCCAATTTGGCCATAGTTGCAATCTAAGGCAAAAAAAATTGTAAATAAGCCCTTTTGGGCATGTTTTATGAGGCAAATTCATATATATATATATATATATATATATATATATATATATATATTAAAATCAAAATATCGATGATTTTTATATAGTTTTGGCATTTTTAATAATAAAAAGTGTTGGTTCAAATGATGGGAGGGTCCCACTGTCGAGCGGCCACCGCCCGCAGTGTCACCACCCGCGGTGTCCCCTCTGCAAGGCGCAGCCCTTGACGGACCTAACCTCTGCACCCCATGGTCACACACATAATCGAGTACTCCACTAGCTAGCCCCCTACATGCGTCATATGGCTAGGAGCCAGTCTATTTAAGCCCTAGGAGCTCTAAAAAAAATTTTGAAGCCTTTTTAACCACTAGTTGGTTTTTTGGCTCTAACTGGAGCAAATAGAGGCCTTTTTTGGAATTCCATATATCATCGGAAAGCTCTTTTTGAGATGACAATTTTGGAAAGGGTTTCATTTTTAGATTTTTTTGTTTCACTGGCCTTTTTTCCTATCAAAGAGAGGACTTATTTTCTGTGCTTCCAGGCCTCCATAATGTGCATACGGACTCCATTTTTTGCTCACGAACAAGTGTCAAAAAGCTCTTAAAGAGATATTTTTAGATCTAAGACTATTTTTTTGGAGAAATTGATCAGGAATTTACCCATTCATTCTGACGCATTTATTACACTGTCTCTCCTTCTGGCTTGTCAATTTGTACTAGGGTTTGGTATTTTACTTTGTGGGGGTGTTTTTTCTTATTTTCTATCATTTATCTTAGAAAAAACATAACACTCAATATACACAAAACACAAACCCTTTAACATATTTTTTATAGTTCTGAAAGATAACTAATTATCAAAACCTAAAGCAGTGAAACAATGGTAGATTCAACATCCGTTGAGCTTCTCACTCCGTATAATTTCCATTTTTGGAAATGTTGTATGGCTAGGATTCTTTGGTCATGCAGGTTATGGTCTTTTTTGGATACCATTCAGCTGGTTTTGACTCATCCTTACGAGGTCATGCAACACAAGAACAAGATGGATAAGGCTATGGGTGTGATTTCTCTGCATGTTTCAGACAATTTTCTCTTTCATCTTGATGGTTGTGATACTCCTCTTGATATGTGGGAGCAGTTTTAGACTCTCTTTGGTACAGTTAATGAGTTCGAGGCACTTCAGATTGAGGTAGAATTGACAGCTTTGGTAACTGAGTCATTTCTTTCTATTCAGGATTTCTTGATGAAATTCAAATCTATCAAATCTATATTATAGGGTTGTGGTAAGAATAAGAAAGATACAAAGTGCATTTACCTAATTCTTTCTAAGCTTTGTGGTGCCTTTCAAATATTTTCTTGTACCTTCCATTCCACCATGTATGCTTTGGGTCTACGATTTACCATGCCTACATTTGATATATTTTGTGATCATTTGACTCGTGAGCAGGAAAATCTATCTAAACTTTATTTTCTCATAGGATCACAAAACTATGCATTGGTAGCTCACCCATCTTCAGGGTAGCAGGAGAAGAAATTGAAATCCCCAACCACAGAGTCTAGGAAGGAGTCTATTTCTCAACACTCCTTTGGTCCACCTTCTCCTAAGGGGGAAAAATCAAAGACAAAAATACCTAAGTGTGCTTATTGTAAAAATACCAATCATGATGAGTCTCATTGCTATGAGAAGACGATAGATAGATATGCAAAAAAAATTATGATTTGACAACTCTTCTTCAGAAGAGCAACATTGATATTCCTTCTTCTTCTATTTCTCATGGGTCTTCTTCTTCATCATCATTCTAGACATAGGAAAGGGTCATGCATTATGTGCAAACACAATTCCTTACTCTTTTAGATGGCTACTGGATTCAGGTGCTTCACACCATATGGCATCTTCTCAGGATTTATTCTCTTCTTTTGAGGCCTCTCCTACCCCACACATTTTGATTGGGAATAACACTAGTATGATTATATGTGGGAAAGATTCTATTTAAATTGATGATGGTGCATTCCATGATGTACTATGTGTTCCATATGTGTCCTCTAATCTTCTCTCTATATATCAGATTACTCATAGTGGGACAGGGAAGATAGTTGAGTTCACATGAGATTCAATGCACATCAGAGATAGTGAGACAAAAAAATATTGTTGCGACAGGGACAGTTGATCATTCTTCCTGCTTGTACTCTTTCTCTCATTTTGGTCCACCATCTCCACTGTCAGAGAACAACTCTCCTTTTTCATGAGAGCCTATTGAGGTGAAGTTGGGTCACTTGAACTTATGTGTTGTTCCTGAGACCAGTGTTGTGACTTTTACACCTCCCCCTCCTGTTGAGTTTTTATTTGTTCAGCATGATTCTTCTTTAGCATTACCTGACATTGTCGCTCCATCCATCAAGCTACCTAGTCCAATTGTTGAGGACATATTAGAGAAAATTCATCTCCTCTTAGATAATAGATTCAACACATATATTGGCCCACCTTAATTGGAGATTCCATTATAGGAGTCACGTGCATTCTCTTTTGAGCATCAGTTAGGCCTTCTAGTTTCCCCTCACATTCAGGGGTTTCTTCTTCTTTGTCCAGCGCCTTTGTTTCTTTTGCATTGGAGCCACATTGGTCTGATCATTGACACAGGGGTTCTATCATTCTGGGGGGCTTTGGAGTCTCGATCCTCTCTCATAGGGGGGTTGGTTGTATCTATGGTTTTGAGAGAGTCTCTTGAGCCATTGCATTTTAGCATGCTTTTTCATCTCTTTTTGGAGTATATTTTTTCCCATGTGGTTTTCTCTATTTCTCCACTTTATAGAGATTTGGTTGTGATTGGGTAACTGATCAGGCCTTCTTGTCGGGACCCAAATTTCATGCTTTTAGTAGTTGTTTCTAGGTTTTAGCTTCTCCCTAAGTTTATCTTAAGTGGGGGTGTTAGAGTAATAAGTTAATTCACTTATTAATTAAATCATTTGATTTAATTATTAATGTCACTTATTATCTCTAGTTCACGTAACCTAAACTTTAGGCATATAATAATTAATTCTTTATTAATTATTATCATGCAACCTAGGTTTCTCCCCTTTTCAGAATTTTTGATCACCTTTATAATATTTTGATCTATTTATAATTATTATTCCCTCTATGAATGAATATTTCATCTTTTCGATCATTCTGAGTTTTGTCTCCATTCTTTGCTTTTGTAACAGGTTATTTGCGTACAATGGATCTTGGTGATAGAATTCTATGAATTCTACCAATAAGAGTAGTTTATGGGTTGCACAAAACTAAAAGGTATGAAGAATAAATTAATAGAGTGGAATAGATAACACTTTAATAATATCTTCTTAACAAAAGATATCATAGAAGAAGAAATGGAGAAATTGAACAATGAAGTTATTCAAGTAGGAATGGATCAGAATAGATTTCTAAAAGAGAAAGAACTCCTTAGCAAATATGAGGATATATTCGCAAAAGAAGAAATCTTCTAGAAACAAAAGTCCAAAGAGACATGGCTAGTAAAGGAAAATAGAAATTCAAAATTGTTCAACAACAACACTAAGAAAATTAGAAACATTAATAAAATCCTCAATATAAAAATTGAAAAAGGTATTATTATTGAAATGCTATGGCTTAATTGTCATTGATGTTAAAGTTATTAATCTGGATTGTTGTGCTCTAGATGATCTATCGTACATAGTGTGCTATGATGAGTTCTATTGATATACAATATTGATCTATCCTACAATATTTTATTTTGGGTCAATTATGGAAAACAATTAGTGCATAATAATGAAGATTAACATTTTGGTATTGGTTGTTATGTTGAAATATTATTTAAGGTATCTTTCATATTTAGACACTAAATGCAATATGTTATAGGTTTTTGGTATGTAACTACCATTTGGATTTTGTACAGATGTTGTCAATTACTTTTCTATGGTTGGTATTGAATTTAATATATATCAAGACATGGTGTTGGTTGTGACATTCCCATTAGCACCAAAATATATCTTACGTACCTCAAAGTTCTTTATCTTTATGTATGTTGTGTAAGGAACTCATCCTATGTATGACTTATTTATAGTTCCCATGGTAACTTGGAAATAAGGTCATAATGTGTGACATATCCTTTGGGTCTGGTGCTAGCGTGCTAAGCCTTAATGACTATTTCCAAATTATTCTTCAAGCTGACATGTTTTCTAAGACGAATAATTAAGGATTTCTATTATTCTACGGGTGTGTGTATATATATATATATA
>MU225256.1:877652-891116 GCA_018584345.1 Thuja plicata | reverse complement strand
TATATATATATATATATATATATATATATAGAACATATTTTTGGCTACATATATATAATTTTTTTTATGTGAAATGCAAAGATGAGCAAAGGTGATGGATAATATGATAAAGAAAAATATAGCAAGTGGAAAACTAGTGACATGAGGAGATATAATAAGTAGTAATACAAAGATTGTGCAAAGGAGTTGTGGATAAGTTTGCTAGAAGATTCCTAATAGGATATGTTGTAGATAGTTATTGTGCTCTTAAATGGAATTGAATTCATGCATATGTAGATGTAGCTCCATCTGTTCATGTTTTGATTGTGAGACTATTTGGTAATTAATTATTTTTTATTGGTTGTGATAGCCTAGCAGTGAGCCTACCTACAATGAGCAACTTGGCAGTGAGCCATTCTTGTAAAAATCATCTTAATTGGTGTCACCTTAACACATGTTTCATAATTGAGAATTAGAATTCTCCATGGTTTTTCCCATCTTGGGTTTTCCATATAAAATGTGGTTTTCATTGTGTATGGTGTTCTTATGTGCTTTCATTATATGTTTGAATAAAATTTGCTCCAAATTAATAAAGTTTAAGAAAAAATATTTTATGATAACTAATTCACCCCCCTCTCAGTTATCTGGACTATTAAAAAATTGGTATCAAAGCTTGGTCCCTTGCAGATAGAGCTTAACTGCTTGAGGGAGATCTTGGCAGGTTGAACAGATGACAAGAGAATATTACTTCGATGAAGGATTGGAGACAATGTTAGATGATATGAAATGCATAGAATCTGAAAATGAAGAATTGAAAGAAAACCTCGAGGCAAATGAATGTATCACCAAGATAAGGGAGAAAATCCAGAAATTCAAAGCAAGACACAAAAAATTCAGCCAAGAATCAAAATAATCAAAAGAAAATGTTGTAAATATGAAGCTACAATTGGAAGAATGGAAGAAGACTAAAGAAAATATCAAAGATACAATAAGACAAAAAATGGAAGAAAATGAAAAGTTAGACCAAGAATTAAAGAAGTTGAAATCTAAAGAAAGAGTATGTGAGAGTGGCATAATTATGAAAAAAAATTTATCCATGCAAAAAAACCACAAGGACAAGAAAGTACTTGGATTCTCCAGTGAAAGCTACAATCCTAACATCAAGGGTAAAGACAAAGTAGTTGACGCTGAAGCAAGATCTTAAGTAACAAGCAAGATTCAGAACTCTGGAATACCTACAAAAATACCTCTAGTCAAGAAACCAAATGCTCAAAGGTACTCATAATTTAATGATTATTATTTTCAATGCAAAAAATATTGGACATGAGGATGTAGAGTGTAGAAGCAAGATGGATTAGGGTATTCAATGCTTTAACTATCACATGTTTGGTCAGAAAGCAAGTCATTGAAGAAGCCAATTATCTAATATGACTAGAATGAATGGGATAAATAATCTATTTAATGATCATTGCTATTTATGTCATGGTTATGGTCACAAAGCCAATCAATGCAAATCAAGATTTCACTCAGTAAATTCAGGACAAAGGAATATCAGATGATACAAATGTAGTCAATCCAAACATTGTGCTAACACATGCATATATGTAATTGCTCTAGAAAGGTCTAAAAATGAAAAGAAAGTTGTAGAATCATATGAATCTAAGAAGAAGATGGTCATGGTATGGAATAAAAAGCAAAAATGTGAAGATAACTTATCTATGACACTGGATATCGGTGCAAGTACTTCTGATATATGAGTCAACTACCTTGGCTCAAGAGGAGTTTTACAAAGCATATCATGTCGGTTTCCCCTCTCCGAAGTGATGTACTATGTGTTTTCAACATGATTAAGTTTTATCTAGTTGATTGAAAAGTGAAGTACAATTGCTAGCATCATTGATATAGTTTTTGGAAAAAAAATCATCATGATCAATTAAGATAAAATGGTAGAGTTTCAAATCATTTCCACATCTTGTGAAGAAGAAAATGAAGTGTTGCAGAGCAAAAGGATTTGAAGAATCTATGACAAGTGTAATCAGGGAATCTAGGTTGGTTGTTAGAAAATTCAGTGGCAGTATTCTACAAAAATTGAAAAGGGTTGAATTGGATGAATATGATCATCATAAGATAAGGGAAATGGATCCTGGGTTGAATGTTGATGAGTTGAAAAATATAAGAACCTTGGGTATGGATTTGTGGGGATAATTTCTTTGGTTTGATGATAAAGAATCTTTCTTATTCCTATTGAGTTAGTTTAAGGATGGTATATCATTTTGGACAAACCCTATTCGATCATTAAGGAAGCAATTGAAGCTATTACTGGATTATGCATCATTAGTGAACTCAGTGGGAAGAAAAAGGTGAAATACAAAGATGTTGAGGAACTTACTAGTATTGATAAATATCCCTGAGCTTTACTGATAAACATAATTGTCGATCCTATAATCAGGTATGTTGCATACAGTATCACTTACAAAGTATATTTTTGAAACTGTGAAGGTTCTACACCAGCCATTGTTGTGTATCTTGCACATATGATTGTGAAGGAAAATGAACAATTTGACTTGTATAGTATGATAATAGAGAATCTAATTGAGAATATCAATATGTCTTTGGTTGAGATTTATTCTTTCCATTTTGGGTCTATGCTTGTGTGTTTAGTATTCTACTTTCTTAAATCATTACCATCCAGGAAAAAGGTTGAGTGGTTATCTGATATCCCTGTCGGAAAGAAAGTTTACAAATATTTGGGGTATAGGGAAGATAAAGAAAATGCATGCAAATTTTATTTCTCATCCTTATAGATGGATCTGTGCTCCGGTTTGATATTATCTAGTGCTATGTTTGTCAATAATTTTGAGAAAGGTTCCTCCTCTGATCTGAAGTGATTAGAGGTTATCATTGGTGGTTCCCCTCTGTAACCTAAAAGAAGAAAACTAGTATAAAAGGGAAAAGAAGTCATCACTAAAATATCACAAGAGAAGGAGAAGGAAGAAGTGCCTCCATCTAAATCTGGCTCTTTAGATTTACATGAAATTTATTTCATGTTGGAAGAAGGTAATATGAATAAGATTGGTGAAAAGTGGTATGCTTGTTCTTCGATCAGTAGGCCTAGAATTGAAGATGCTATAGTTCATTATTTGCTTGAAAGGGGAATTGTTGTTTTTTCTATTTCTGACATGTTTTTGATTAAGGTAAAAATAAGTTTTGAAGGGACCCAAAACCCTTTATAGGAGGACAAACAAAGATATAACAAGAATGTTCATCAACACAAAAATGATCAGACCCAAAACAACAAAGTAGGTTTTACAACCATGCTCCTACAACCTAAAACAAAGGCTAGAGAAAAATCCATATAGAAGCCCAAAACCTTAGAGAGGACTAAAACAACTCCAACCCAATCACCCACTACATGACCCCATCAAGAACAACCATTAGTACCTCCCTTGTGCGAACAAAGAATCATGTTAAAGAAGACTTCAATTTCTTTACTTTCACAATGATCCAACCCTCTTCAACCTTGGAAAAAACATCCTCCCAATCCAACAAATCCAACGCTGGAAAATCACCATTCTAAAGAAGAAGAAGACCAACAACACCCACCAAATCAGAGGCAACAACAGCAGGAACATCTAAGGAGCCACCATAAATGGGAACCAAGAGAATGTCCCCACTCTCAGTCGAATGAACATGCAATGAACCAGCCCCTAAAGACACATCACAAGTAGATAAATCAATCTGAGAAAAACCAGCAGCCTGGGACACATTAATAGTCCCATCATCAGCAACCAAATGAGACTAAAAACAAACTACAACAACCCCACCATCTAAAGTCAAAATAGTATAAGAAGAAACCAAAATTTCCTTTGCAAGAGAGCCCCTAATTTAAAATTTCTTCTCAACCATATAATGTTGATTAGAAGCACCATTCCACCATGAGGCCAAGGAAGATTTCTTTCCAAACCCACAATGCTAAGTTGCATGACCAATTTTTCCAAAGGTTGAACCCAACTAATTCTGACATGTTATCAGATGATATGGTAGAAGTTGTTGAAGAAAGGTTGTTGCAAGAAGGATCTAAAGGACTTAAAATTGAAACCATGATTGAGAAAAAAATGTGCCAATGCCAAACAAGAAATGTTTAAACACATTGGTGAGACAAAATATTGTATTAAAGAGATGTCTGACATCTACATGTATTGTCTCTGGTGGCTTGTTGTTGTTGATGATTTTAGAAGCAAAATTGAAGCCATTGAATCTGAATTGAATATTATTGGAAATAATTTTGTATTTTTCAAAGATAAAGATGGAAAAAAAAAAGAATGAGAGTTGGTGCTTTGCAAACTGAGATTTTGTGTATTTAGAGACAGAGAAAAGATTTCGTAAGAACTTTTTGGTTGGTTAAAGAAATTGTTGAGTTAGGTAGGATCATCTCTCCAGGATACTTTTTGATGCAGAGAATTGCAAACAATAGTGCTGGTCTCCGGATAATCTTTATTTGTCATCTTCATTTAATTTTCTAGTTTTACTTGATAGTATGTGTGCTAGAGTGTTGTTTGTAGTACAATCTTGGAAGAAGATTCTTCCAATTGTAATAGAAAGGTACAAGATAATTTTTCTTGTGAAAATTGTAATTTTTACTTGATTTTTTGAGAATGTTCTTTCTTGGCACTTTACCTTTTATGACAAGTTGGGGGAGAAAATGAAGAGAAAAACAAAGAAAAGGAATTGCTTGACTAAGGGGGAGTTTTGAAGTTTTTGGCATTTTGGAGTTTTTGAGTTTTTTGTTGCTTTTCCAATGACAAAGGGGGATATTATTGAAAAGATATGACATTATTGTCGTTGATGTCAAAGCCAGTAATCTAGATTATTCTACTCTATATGATCTATCGTATATGATGTGCTATGATGAGTTCTGTTGATAACAATATTGATCTATCCTACATTTGTTTTTCCTTTGGGTCAATTATGGAAGATAGTTAGTGCAAAATAATGAAGGTTAACATTTTGGTATTGGTTGTTGTGTTCAAAGCTTATTTCAGGTATCTTTTCTATCTAGACATTCATGCAATATGTTATTGGTTTTTGGTATGTCACATCCATTCAGATTTTGTACATATGTTGTTAATTACGTTCCTTCGGTTAATAATGAATTTAATGTATATCAAGATATGGTCTTGGTTGTGGTTTTCCCATCGACATTGAAATATATCTTACATACCTCAAATCTCTTTATCTTTTGGTAATTATTCTATGTAATGAACTCATCCTATGTATGATCTATTTATGGGTCTCGTGGTAATGTGGAAATAAGATCTTAATGTGTGGCCTATCCTTTGGGTCTAGTGCTAGCGTGTTGGGCCTTAATGAATATTTCTAAATTGTTCTTCAAGCTGACATATTTTCTAGGTTAACTTATTATGGATTTCTATTATTCTAAGGTTATATATATATATATAATATTTTTGGTTCCATATATAGAGTGTGGTTGGTGTAAATTGCGAAGATGAGTGAAGGTGAAGGGTAATGCAACAAAGAAAATGACAACAAGTAGAAATCAAGCAACAAGAGGAGATATAATAAGCAATAGTACAAAGCTTGTGTAGAGGAGTTGTTGAGAAGTTTGGCAGAAGATTCCTAACTGGATATGTTGTAGAAACTTATTGTGCTCTTAACTAGAACTCAATTCATGTATATGTAGATGCAGCTCCATTAGTTCATGTTTTGATTGTTAGACTATTTGGTAATCAATTATTTTGTATTGGTTGTGATAGCCTGATAGTAAGCCTACCTGCATTGAGAAACTTGGCAGTGGGCCACCCTTGTAAAAATCATCTTAACCAATGTTTCATAACTGAGAATTAGCATTCTCCATGTTTTTCCCATCTTGTATTTTTCACGTAAAATCTGGTGTTCATTATGTATGGAGTCCTTATGTGCTTTCATTATCTATTTGAATTAAAGTTGCCATGTATTAATTAAGTTTACGAAAAAATATTTTATGATAGTTGATTCACCCCCTCTTAGTTATCCTGACTATTCAACAATTATTATAGATGATCCTGAAGAAATAGAAAAAGAAATAATAACATTATTTAATAATATTTTAAATTATTGGAATGAATCTGATCTCAATGCCCAAATAATAATGCTAACAAACATACCAAAAATAATAATGGAAGAACAAAAGAAGATGCTCAAAAGTAAATTCTCAACACTGGAAATTGAAAATGCATTGAAAAAACTTCCTCCAGATAAAGCACTTGGGTCCGACAGATTCCCAACATGCTTTTTTCAAAAATGCTGATACATCTAAGGAGATGAGATGGATGAGGCATTCAAAAATGTAAGAAATTTAGGAAGGTTCTGTTATGCCCTGCATCCCCGTCCCTACATTTTGTGTGCAAAATGTTGGGTCCCCCTTTTTTACTTTTGTTTGCTCTCTGCTTGCGGCTTTGCCTTGTCTTTCTTTCCCTTTTGTTTTCTTTCTTCGGGGTTTTCTTCCCTGGTGTGCTATTTTTTTGTTGGTTTTTGCCTCCGGGACTTCGGTCCTGGAGGTTGTCCTTCGGTGGGAACACGAGTGTGAGCCATATCTCTTAATCACTACCCGGCAACTTGATGCGTTCCAGAATAAACATATAACTGATTCCCCGGGACCCAGCACTCCTATAGGATGCGCTCCTTTGGTGCCATCTCCCCAGGAATCCCAAATCCAAACACCTCCAAAGGGAAATTCTACTTTTACGCCGGTAGTCCGGGAAGGGATGCCTAAGTCTCCCATCAATAATCCAAAGAAGACTACTCCCCCTCCCCAATCCCAGATTATAAACAATGACTTATGGACCCCTAAGTTTGATGGGTCCCGATCCAAACAAGGCTGTGGGGCTAGGGTAGAGTTGATCAACCCACAAGGGAAGTCCTTCCTCGCCTCCTACAGGTTACAGTTTAACTACACAAACAATGTCACAGAGTACGAGGCTTTGGTCCTTGGACTCTTATTTGCATTAAGAAAAGGTATCACCCGCATCTGGGCTCTAGGTGATTCAGAGTTGATTGTCAAACAAGTCCAAAGTCAATACACATGTCACGATAAAAGGCTGGCCGCATACCGCAACCGGGCTTAGAGCCTTATTGAAGATTTTGATGCCTTTGGCATTGACCTCATTCCCCGGCGATGGAACTATGTCCTGGATGCCCTTGCTGTTTCTGCCAGCACACTTGAGCCAATGAATGGCTCGCGACTCTGGAGATTTTTAGTTGATATGGTCCCCACCTCGTCCATTCCAGACAATGTCACCCACTTTCAGGTTTTTGAGGATGATCAACACATCCTGGCCTTCATGGCGAATGTTGGCATTTTTGAAGATCAGATAGTGGAGGAACGAGACCATGACAATACCGGGCAAGGTGATGAAAATGATGGGATCATGGACCTTCCCACTAACACCATCCCAAAGGGGATGGTTGCACTAGAATGAATCTTCAACTCAGACCCTCGGGCCTGTGAAAAGGTGTCATCCTCCCCTGAGGGAGGGAAGTTTGAGAGGGTTAACATCGGCCAACCCGGTGAAGAGAAGATTATTCATATCGGTACCTCCTGTTCCCCTGAGGAAAAGGAGAAGATTCTCGCGGTTCTCCAGGAATACATCGACGTAATTGCCTGGGGTTATGAAGACTTGAAAACATATGACACATCCATCATGACCCATACTATTCCTCTGAAACCTGACGCTAAGCCCTTTAGGCAAAATCAAAGACCAGTCAACCCCTTGATAGAGCCTCTGATTTGTCAAGAGGTAGAAAAATCGCTGTCAGCCTGGATAATCTTCCCAATCTGGCACACTACATAGGTTGCCAACCTGGTCCCTGTCAGGAAGAAAAATGGTGAGATCCTCCTTTGCGTGGATTTCCAAAATTTGAACAAGGCCTCCAAGAAAGATAATCACCCTCTCCCCTCATTGGATGAGGTGTTGCAAATAGTGAATGGATCCCAGATGATGTCCTTCTTAGATGGATATTTGGGATACAACCAGGTCATGGTCAAATATGAAGACAGAAAGAAAACAACGTTTACCACTAAGTGGGGAACCTTTGCGTACAGGAGAATGCCCTTCGGTCTGATCAACACAGGGGCTACATTTTAGAAGGCCATGGACATTGCATTCGAGGGCCTTGTGAATCGGTGTATAATCATTTACATGGATGATTTGACCATCTTTTCTCGGGACAGGCGTGATCATCCTGCCCACCTCGCCCAAATCTGCGAGAGATGTCGCCGATATGGAATATCCCTCAACCCCAAGAAGTGCATATTCAGGGTCATCGAGGGGAAGTTGCTTAGGCATATTATCTCTGAGAGGGGTATATCCATAGACCCTGATAGAGTCGAAGCGTTGCTAAATTTACAAATGCCTGGCAATAAGAAAGAAATGCGATCCTTCTTCAAAAAAATCAACTTTGTGAGATGATTCATCACGGGATTCACAGAAATAGTTAAACCACTCAATGAGATGATGAAGAAAGATGCCAAGATTGAGTGGAGTCCTAAAGAAAAGTGGGCATTCGCCCAAATAAAATAAACAATAACGGAGGCACCTGTCCTAGCTAGTCCAGACTATTCCCTGTCGTTCTACATTTACTCGTTTGCTTCGCCGCATTCTGCTGCAGTAGTGTTGACCCAAAAGGTTGAAGGGGAGGAACGACCAATAGCTTTCATGAGTTCCCCCTTTAAGAAAGTCAAAGTCTAATATTCATCACTAGAAAAATAGGCCTTTGGTCTAGTTCGGGCTGTGAAGAAATTTCAGCATTACATTCTCTGGAGCAAAGTACATGCTATCATTCTGGACCAGGCCGTCAAATCTCTACTGATGCAGAGTGAATTGGGTGAGAGACGGGGGAAATGGATGGCCATCCTCCAGGAATATGACTTATAAATGCAGCCCATGAAGATAGTCCTGGGCCAGGGACTAAGCCGAGCAATGGCAGAAGAGACTCCCTGCATAGAATGTCAGACTTACACAGTGGAGTCCATTACCCAAGATCCGTGGTACACCGATCTGGTATACTTGCTAGTAAACAATAAATGCCCGGAAGGGTTACCTCCCCACAAACACCGTGCCTTGCGGATGAAAAGTTCCCACTTCATGATCAAAAATTCTGCACTTTACCGCAGAAACTACAAGGGAGTGTACCTCCAGTGCATCGACAGAGACCAAACTGTGGAAGTGATTGATGAGTTCCATGGACAGTTTGGAACTGGGCATGGCTCAGCCGATGCCATTGCCCATCAGATCCTTCAGGCCGAGTATTATTGGCCCTGCATATTCAAGGACATTTACGCTCACGTTAGGAAATGCCATACTTGTCAAACCGCCGCACATTGTAACCGTAACCCGGCTATGCCTTTACAACCAGTCTATGAGGCAAGACCATTTGCCCAGTGGGCATTTGACTTCATCAGGGAAATTAACCCCAACTTGTCTGCCAACCACCGATACATTCTAACTGCTACTAATTACTGCACTCGGTGGTCTGAGGCTATACCTTGCAAAAACAACACGGCAGACGTGGTTATCAAGTTCCTAGAAGAAAACATCGTCACACGGTTCAGAATGCCCTTCGATTTGGTATGTGATAATAGGTCTGGTGTTTACTTTGGTGCAGTTACTCGAATGGACCTATAATTAGAAGATCACTCTAAAGTTTTTCAGCTACTATTATCCCCAGGGAAATGGCGTTGCTAAATCAATAAATAAGAATCTACTTGAAGTGATCAAACACCTGTTAGAACAGAATCTCAGGGATTGGCATCAAAAGTTGAGATTCACCCTCTGGGCGGATCGCATTCGCGTTAAGGCCACCCTGGGAACATCCCGTTCCATCTAGTTTATGGTCAGAACCCTGTATTCCCAGTCAATTTACAAATCCCAGTTTTACAGTTTATGCAGGAATTTAGCAATAGGGACAACATTATAGAGGTTTGGCTCTTGAATCTGGTACGAATGGAAGAATAACGAGACGTGTCCCTTGAACATTTTGCATGTCATCAAGCAGTGGTAAAATGATGGTTTGACAGAAGAGCCCAATATAAGGCTTTTCAGATTTTGAATCTGGTCCTGTTGTGGGACAAGGCCCGAGAAAAGAAAGGAAAGCATACCAAGTTTCAACAGCTTTGGCTCGGACAATACTTGATCTCAAAAATCTGCGGGGCAAATACTTACCACCTTAACACCTTGACTAGGGAACCTGTCGCATTGCCCGTTAACAGACAGTTTCTCAAACACTATTTCGAGTAAGGTAAATTCATCCTAAGTTGTATTATATGTAAAGCCTCCCGCTTGTAAATATCTCCTCCGGGTGCCTCGTTGCGGGGTACCCTGTCTTGTAAATAGTCTTGCCAACTGTCCTCTGGGATAGCCCTCTTTTGCTATTTTTGTTTTCATTTTTGGTTTCCTGTTGGTCCCAGCATTTTGTTCTGTCTTGCAGGAATTGGAATGCTTCGCATAACTCTGGCTTTCGGTATGATGTCTACGGCATGGTGAACTTTAGAATCTGTCTTTAGCACAGTGGAGTCAGCCCGGTCTCCGGGGTTGTTTTACAGGTTACGACACATTTTGAGCAATCTCCATTGGGTGTCCCCGGGGGTCTGGCAATCAGTGAACACAAATAATATAAAGAAAAAGTAATCGGACACTGAGGGTAGATCGGCTGTACTAATTGGTTGACCCACATCTGAAAATCTAAAGAAATTCTTCACGGGTCTAGAGTTTTATCCTCTCTTCAAAACATCCAAATACAGGTGGACAGGTGAAATAAGTACTGCCATTAAAATTAGCTAAGCTTAAGCTTAATGGTGAAAGAAGTACCGCCTTCCCCACCTAGAAACAAACAAAATAACAAGAGGAAAAGCCGGATGAAACTCTGGTCTCCGAGGGAAGCGAGAGAATTGATGATTGGTTCGATGTAATTATTGCTTCTTCTCTATTCCTCCCAGAGGTCATCGGCTTGATTTCCTTCCAAAGCACACACTACACCACTGACGAAAGACTACAGACTGACTCCTGTGTGGTTGGATTATCTCAGATAGGTTGCTCTCTGCTTGTCAAACGCTTTGGGAAGTGACTTGTTCCAGTTTTGCTAACCAGAGATTCTATAGTTCTCAAATGTGTTGAGGTATCTGTCCCAGATAGTCGTCATTTGTTATGCCCTGCATCCCCGTCCCTACATTTTGTGTGCAAAATGTTGGGTCCCCCTTTTTTGCTTTTGTTTGCTCTCTGCTTGCGGCTTTGCCTTGTCTTTCTTTCCCTTTTGTTTTCTTTCTCCATGGTTTTCTTCCCTGGTGTGTTGTTTTATTGTTGTTTTTCACCTCCGGGACTTCGATCCCGGAGGTTGTCCTTCGGTGGGAGCCAGATTCCAAACTCTGGGATTCTTCGCTATGATGTTCTTAAGGACATCATCACGAGGAATCCCTGGGCTTGGCATCTGGAGGTTTTGCTTATCCAGAGATCACTGAAAGAAGGAGGATTCCCCTTTTTACCGCAGGTATAAATAGAGGTCATCTGTCACTTTCACACTTACCGCGATTAAAAAACCTTCGAGCACTTAGAGCGACTTAAAGAGCAATTTCAAAGCGATTAACAGAGCATTTGTAGAAAGTTTATGATAATCAACGCTTAATGATTTTTAGTCATTCTCAGGAAGTTGCAAGTGCTTTGTGGTGGTGATCCTGATTGATTAACAACTCAAGCTGTTGTAGAGCTCCCACAGTAACCCTTCTTTTTCTTCCACCTTCTGCGTTCTCAGGTTGGTGTTCCTGTTTTCCCGCTTCTCTAGCTTTCTTTAGTTTTCATTTGTCTAGTTTTATTTTGTTTTTTGGTCTTGTCTGGTCTGTTGTCTTCTGGTTTTGCCGCCCGTTGGTGGGTCGGCTCTGCCAAAGGGTTGTCCACCCTCTGTGCAGGAGTTGTTACTGTAAATAGTGTAAATGTGTAGATAATTGTGCATAACTATTTCTACCTTGTCTGGTTTTTCCCACGGGCGTCGTCCCGCATTGTATACTCATGTATATATGTATAATAGTTGTATATAACCTTTATATATCCCCTTTTTTCTATGTATATATCCCTCAGCTCTATATATATCCTTCCATGTGGCTCCCCAGCTAGTCGAGTCACCCCTGTTTCTGGTTTCCCGCCTCCGAACTCGCTTCGGGGCAGAAAACCACCTGTTTGAAACTCGACTCTCGGCCGATTTTAAATAGGCAATTTTCTCTCTCCTCCATGAAGTCTGTCAGAGCCTCATTTAAGTCCCATGCACGCAATCAATTCCAGCCAAGTGGCTTTCCCTTTTCGCGCGTTCAGAAAGTTGGCTCCGTCGTCATCGCCATCACATCCATTTAATGCTAACACACGTGGCATCCACGTGGGTTTGACAACTTTCCTTTTCATACATCCTTGCTAATGGTCATTTCTCCAGGCCTCGGACCTCTTGCCACCATCCGTCCTGTGTCTTCGCCAAGTGTGATAAAATTCCCCAGACCCGGATGTGTAATGAACTTAAGTTTATGATATATTTTGCTTTTTCGGTTACCTTTGCATGATACTAACTTTTCAGGAAAGCGAACACCACGGTGGAAAGATCTCCGGACCCTGAAATAATTATTTTGATAAACATGTTCTGACAGTCGCTTTGCCTTATAGGTTCCCGGGGTTCATCTTCCAAACATGTCTGAGGCATCTGCGTCATCTCTGCCTGGAAGCCCGGAACTACCAGCCGCAACATAGACCAGGGTAGCCGTAAAATCCAAGATGGAGAGGGCCCTAGAAAATCTTCCCCTCACCATAAAGTTTGTACAGGATAATGCCATTGTTGGCTCAAAGATTGAGTCCAAGGTAAAACTGATGACCGACACCAATGTCAGAACTTGGACAGAAATGCAGGCCTTGGTGAAGGTAATGCACATCCAGTGACAGGCTGGAGACCATCTAGCGATCAACATCGGGGGCTCTAGAATCCTCCGGGTGGCCTGCTTCTTTTGCTCCGTGCAATCTCTGGAGCTTATTCTAATGCTGGCTGCCAACTACAACTCCTCTGTCCAGGCCGTCATGCTCGCTGCTGCAGAACCCACAGGATACCCCACTCCACTGGTGTCCCTTGACCCAGTCACATTCAAGGCAAGCCTGGGTATCCCATAATTTGATAGGGCCATGGTGGTTACAAGGACCGATTCCTTGACCTAGTTCACACAACTGGATGATGCTACCTGGGTATACATGAATACCCATTAGCTCAAGGCCCCGAAGAGGCACCCGAAGAGGATGAAGATAGAGATTCCTCACTCTGAATTCAAGGAGAACATCCAAATGTTGGAATAATGATATATTTGTCATCAGTGAATGCACTTAGTGAAAACACTTATTCGGTTTTGAATGCTTACCAAGCTTATCACTCAGTCCACAGCCTATACCGAGCATTCAGTAAAGATCACAG
>MU225256.1:817247-870733 GCA_018584345.1 Thuja plicata | reverse complement strand
TTGCAGTAGATTAGATGAATGAATGGCTAAAGAATATAAAAGTGCAGAAATGTTTTAAAGTTTTAAGTGTTACTGATTCACCCCTCCCCTCTCAGTAACTCTGTTAGTCCTAAATATTTCCAACACCAAATGGGAATGATAGCATTAGCCCGGGTCTTTGGGCAACCCTCCACCCAGGAGTTCGCTAAATGGATGTACTATTTCCTCCTCGGCATCTCCACCAAGGGAGAATTCTTTGACTGGGTGATAATAATCTCCAACCATGTCGACTCCCAGTTCCAACAGTTGAACCGAAAGAAGAAGTTCTTTATGTCTTCTTATGTTTTTTGGGCCCTGGCACAGTAGAGGCCCCATTCCAACAGCCTACTTACTGATGGCGTACTCAGAGTTGGCCCAGGACAAATGGCACCGTGGGACCATTTCCCACATATTTAATGAGAGGCCAGCTTCCCCAGTTTCTATCGAGTAAACGACGCGTTCGTTTACTACCATCTGCTTACGCCCACCCGGGATGCCAGGTACCGCCTGTCTACTGAGATGATGAAGCTAGTCCATAGTTATGGAGATTACTATATTCAGTTCCAGCAGCATACATACATTACGGTCGCCGACTTCTCCGGGAAACCCTACTTGTTGCCCAAATATTGTGGGGACAAGATCGTGCTGCTGGAGTATTGCAGGCAAATTATGGAGGTACATGCCTTCTTTGCCCTAAAGAAGATCCCGAACATCCCATTCCCAATTACCTATGACAACTACACATGCAGTCTGGCCGCCGCAAAGGAGGCAGATAATGAGCTGAAAAGTTATAACTTACAAGAGTTTTATCTGACGTGGAAAAATTTTGATCCGCATTGGCCGAATTGCAATGGCAAAGCCCTGGGATTCAGAGCCCCATCGAATACACATGAAGGACTTTTGGGCAGATTGCCAAGATTATGTGGAGGTGCGGAGCAGGCACTATGTCAGAATGATAGCCGGAATGATGCAGAAGTTGAAGCTCAGAAAGTTCCCAGCAGACTTCTCAGACACCGCCCCCACTGAAGATCCCCAGTACAAGGAAAAGGGGATCGATAAGAAGGCCCTCCCACCGGTAAACTGGGCCACCCAGGAGGAGCCCATGATTGAAGACTTCACTCGAGAGGTGGTCAAGAGAAGCCACGCCTATTTTAAGAAGGTGTGCCCTGGGAGTACCTGCCGAGCAGCCCAGCCAGTGCCAAAGATAACTCCACCAATACCAAGATTGACCCCGGGGGTCGGGACTTCTTTGCAGGGTGCAGACAAAGGAAAGAGAATAGCTACAACCCCTTTCGCACAAGAAGTCCCCATCACCGAGCAAATAAAACAATTGGTGGCAGCCTCCCAACAAATAAGGGAGCAGTTAATAATGAAGTTGGCTACCCCACCACTAACAACCGGGCCACTTCGTCCTCCTTCTTCCCCGTCATTGGCAGCCTTAATGGTCAAGGCAACGGGGGTGGATCCGCTGGAAGCAGCAACAATAAGAGATGCGGGACCTCCTCTGGTTACTCGAAGGAAGAGGAAACACATCAAACAGCCCAAGGCAGAACCAACGCCAGAGGCATCCCTCCCCCGAGAAGTGGAGATTCTTTCTTCCAGTTCCCCGAAGCCTGAGAAATAAATAGAGTCTGCAGAGGTCCCGGCTAGTCCCCCTCCGAAAGAAGAATTTGATGTATTTACAATTGATGAGTTTGGGAATTTGCAGCGGCACGATACACAAGTAGAGACAGAAGTCCCGGGGATAGAAAAGGAGGCTCCCAAACAAAAATCGACACAGGAGCAGGAAAAGCAGACAAAGGAGCCAAGGTCGAAGATTATCTCCGAGGCTTAGATGATACAAAGTCTGGGAGTGGACCAACAAAAACCAAGTGAACAAATGGCATCGGCTAGGGGAATCAGACCTCCAGTAATAATCGTAAACCCAGCCGCCACATTCCAAGGGCCACTCCCGGGAGCGCTCTTCGGGCAGGTGATCACGGCGGCCCAAACTCTGAATCTCGGCCCGACACCTCCCCTACTGTCGGAAGAACAAGAAGTCCTAGCAAGAAAGGTAGAAGAACAAGGAGAGCAACAAGAGGAGCAGCTAGAAGAAGAAATCCCCAAGGAAGCCTACCAAGGTTCAGACCCAACGATGGACATATAGGACTAGGCCGAGGAGATGGAGATTGAAAAGAATGTTACTGCGGAAGAAGTTGAGGCAGGGAGAGGGACGAATGAGGCCCATGTTGAAAAGGAGCAATAGCCACCGGACACTGGGAAAGAATTAGGAGAACAAATTCTGGCAGGAAGGCCACCTCCCCCACCGCAGTGGCTGGTAGAAAGCAGGAAGAGAAAAGCTCAGTCTGCTCTGGCGATCCCTCTCTCCCTGGCCGAAATGATGGCCCAAGAGCAGGCCCTGCCAAAGGCAAAGAAATCCCAGACAGTTCACGCTCTTCAAACTGGGCCAGGCAGAGAAATAGTTGTCGTTGTGGCAAATCCTCCCCCAGACGCCGATGAAGCAACCACGAACCCCGCAGATTACAATGTTGTAGAGGTATCCCTAGGCAAAAGAGGAAAGCAAGGTGAGGTAGACTTGCTAAAGGAGGCAGCAAGGGCAGTGGAAGCCTGATATGAGAAAGAGGCCCAGAGGTTCAAGGCTGAGAAAGTAAAGAATGCAAACCTTATGGGGTTGCTTACTGAGCTGGCCTAACCCATCAATGTCGCTCCTCTGGAGACCTCCACATCAGAACTACCACAGAGTGACATAGACTCCCTGTGGATAATGAAAAAGAAGGCCCAAGCAGTGGACGAGTGGGTCGCCCTGCAGATAGGAAACACCTGGTGTTTCCTGGTGTCCACCCTCCCAGATCTATACACGGCCCGACAAGTCATTCATCAGGCAGAAGCGCTTATTGAGTAGTGGGAGAGTGACACCGAAAATTACCAAGCGTGGAAGGTGAAACTCGAAGAGCTCCTCACCTTGGGAGAAGATATAGTTTCTAAATCCAGAATTCTGGGTGAGGAATCATTTGATTTTGTAAGAACCCAGCACTCCAGACTTGACCTCACATTGGAGGTAACCAAGCAACTGGTAAGGTCTTTACAAGAAAATGTAAATACTATGAAATATTTTTCTAATTTATACAAGTCTTTTGTAATAAAGGCTTCTGGGGCTGATCCCCTTAGCACAGATACATATACCCCTGAAGATTCAGTTTTGGGGAGTTTTGATGAAATAATGCAATCCCGGTATCAATCCCCGGAGGGGATAGGTGGGGCCCAAATGGCAAAATTAACTAGCCTGATACTTAAGGGTCATGATGCTGCGAGGATGACAGATGAATTCAAAGAAAATATTTTAGACTTGGGGGAACAAGTTGAAGTGGCCAAGCACAGAAGGGCCAGCCTAAAAGATGTAGATGAAGACGACATTTCCCGCCTCTTCTAGGCCTTCAACGATAATAAAAAACCTTTAGCCTTTTTTCAGAGGCTGGGGAGAACTTGAGTGTTGAGTATTCTTTATTCTTTTGGGGACGTAAGTTCCTGGATCCCGGAGTCCCGGATCCAAAATTTTGTATTCTTTAAAGTGATCTGTGTCCCGGTCCCCAAGGTCGACCGGTCACTTTCAAAAGCGGTTAATAAAGGCTGTCAGAAGGTAGTTGGCCACATCAAGGGGCGTCAGCTTGGCAGTTGGTTTTCTGAGAGGGTGGTCTTCTCGAGGCGCTGCTCAGAGCTACACCTGGCACATTGGAGATAGGGCACCGCATTTCCCATTTATGAGGCATGTAGCCTCAGTTCCTAGGGGACCTACTTTATTCTTTCTCCTTTCTGGCTCTCTTCTCGGGACTGATTCTTTCGATGTATATTCTTATCTTATTCTTCTGACATGGCAGACCTATTCCGTCTCCAGGTCTTTTGTAGGGTGGCACAGGTAGTACTGGCCCCCGGATATTATATTTTATTAGAGCATGATGTAAATAGGGTTAGGGTTAGAAAATAATTGTATAAATAAGTAGACCGGCCCATTTCCAAGGGTCGGCAAAATTGATGATTTTGTTGTTCATAGCAATAGCAAAGTGATTTCTCTTTTCCAAGTTGTAGAGCTCAATGCTCCATTGTTCTGTTCTTAATAGTTAGATGCTCCCCTGGAGCCACCATTGTATCACGCACCAGTGCTTGCTAGAAGGAATATTAATAAAGAAGGAATAATTCTCAGCAATGATGTTGTTGGCATTCCTGCTTCTGAGTTAATGGTATTTCATGTTTTGATGTTCTTTATGTCTTCTACTCTGATATGTTAAAGTAGATTAACGATCTCTTTATTCCCGCTACTGATATAATGCTAACTGATGGTTGTGTATTTCTTCGGTATTTAGTGTAGTCTATTAGAGTATTATCGATGTTCCAAACATTTCAGTATGACTATAGTTAGATTAAATACTTCTAACCCTGCAGGATCTTTTTTTATTTTATTTGCTAAGTATAGAATGCTAGGGGAAACCTTACTACATTGAATCTCTGGAAGTTTTGAGTTGAAGAAACCAGCTATCCCCCTTGAAAATAGTCACTTCTCCCAATCGAGCCCTGCACCGTCGTGACCCGACACCCAGGTGCTTGAAGGCCCAGGGAATTTATTCTCCCAGACAACCTTTACAGGCAGAGTTGGCCGGTATCCCTGGAACCCAGTGACAACTTATGACTGTTGGCGGACCCGATTAGCAAAACTCTGTCAACAAAAATTGGCGCTAGAAGGAGGGCATGAACTCATCCCCTTCCAGAGATTCCAATTTTACATCTCCCAAGGGTTCCCGAGTTATATTTTTAAGAGGCAAGCCTTCAGTGGGATTGGGTCTTTTTCTCCAGCTAAATTTGAAAGAGTCCTTAGGTCTGCCCCGAATCCTGGAAGGTTTGTTGAACTCGGGCCTCCTACTCGAAAGATCACACCAGCCACTATTTTCTGGGGATCTACCATACCTCAGAATACCCAAACTTCTCAGATAATTCTGGGAACCAATGCCCAAACTACCCAACATATAGTTCCTCCAATGGCTGCGTACTTCGAAAACACCGGGTCTCCAATGGGAACTTTTTCGGGCGTAATCAACGACTTACCCTCTCACCCGGAGAAGATTTTCCCATGATATGAGCACTTAGGCTCACAGACCACAGAAGAACACTTATAGGTATATAAAGATGCCATGAACCGACATTGAATCCAATATGAAGATGTTGTGACTCAGATGTTTCCCTTGTCTTTAGGGCAAGGCGAGTTGAACTGGTACCTTAACCTTCCCGCCAACTCCATAAACAGTTGGCAGGACATGGAGGACGCCTTCCTGGCTGCCTTTCGCGTGCATGTGGACCCAGCCTGGTCCCATAGCCAATTCATCTCCATCAGGAAGAAACCCAATGAACCTCTCACAACATTCAATCATAGGTTCTAGCGCGCCCTGAAGCGGTGCACGTGACCTTTTATTCCATCCCTGGAGGTAACCATACAAACCTATCTTAATGCGATGGACCCCTTCGTTGCCACTCTCCTTTGGAGAACAACCGCCATGGGCGACCGGGATACCTTGGCAAAAGTCTACAACCTAGCCTTAGAACTGTCCCATGGTCTCAATAAATCCCCGGGCGGGATTGGGTAGAGCATGCCTTTCAACATGATCCCCGGCGGAACTGCATATGTCGAGGGATACAACCCCAATCTGGCAATAGGTGCCCCCTTAATGGCAATGAATCCTCCGCCACCCCTGATAGACCAATAGGCAAGGTATGTTTATCCAGCCCAGGCCCAGATGACACCGAGTCTGGAAGTCTTCCCTTGGAACCAGTCGCAACAACCTCAAACACAATCGTCTGGAGTGCCCTTCTTCCAGTCGTCCGTGGCTGGGGGATTGCCGCCCTCGACTCCGGCCAATAGTGCTACCTTTCTGGGGAGTCAACAGCAATCGCAGTCATCACATTGTGACGCTAACACTTAGTTGACCGTCGAGGTCAAATCCCTCCGGTGAATGTTGTCCACCTTGACTATGGACATGGACCAGTTGAAGGCGAGGTCCTATGCACCCCAGAGTTCAAATTTCTAGAGGGGAAACATTTTCTCCGGCCAACGAAATAACAATGCCGGAGGAAGAAACTTCAACAATGGGCCTAGGCCCAATCAATAGCAATGGAACAATAATGCAAACACCAGAGGCCCACCTCCGAACCAAAACACCAACCAAAATGGTGTCAAGCCATCCCATTTTACACCATTCGCAGACTTCCAGCCTATGACCAATTGGTGTAGACTGCACGACACAAGATAATACAACGAGGTGAATTGTGCCACTTTAGAGAAGGTCATCATGATCTCCCAGCTGGACAGGCAGTAGTCGCATGACGCTCCCCCTTTAGAGCCCCCTGTCCAAGAGCCATCGCACAGTGCCTTCACCTATGACACCATCTTCTTCGGAACTTCCAGGGAGGATGAAGAAGAATCTGAATTGCAGGGATTCTTTGATGAGTCTATCCCGCCCTTCGAGGCCAACACCTTTACTAACCCACAGACTCCATACAATACTCAGAGCTAGGTTGGTAAAGGATCATCTTGCATGCCCACACCTCCTATCAAATACACACCTCCTCCTCGGAACCATACAAATGATCGACCCACTCCTCCAAAAGGTCCTAGCTCTAACCAAGCAAAAGACCTTGCCAAGGGAGATCACCCGTTCCCGGGAGGAAAATTTGATATCACGAAGGCATTAGAGTAGACCACCACCTCCATAACCTTGATGGAGGTTTTGCTAAATTGTCCCGAACAGAAGAAGTCTCTTCTGAAGCTCTTAGGGAACCCGAAAGTCGTTAGCCGCCCACCAAAGACCGTCTCTTTTGAAGATGCTAACGCGGCCGTCTTCTGGGGAAACAATGAGGATCCTCCCTTCTTACTAGGTCTGAATATCCATGGAAAGAATATACACAACTGTCTAGTGGACTCTGGAGCTTCAGGTAACATTATGCCCTTGTCCATTTGTCAGAAGCTCGGATTCCACCCCACCCCATCTAATGGTGCAGTAATCCAACTGGATAAGACTGCTGTAAAAATGGTGGGGGAATTGAAGAACGTCCGGATACACCTTATTCAGGACCCCAGGATAGCCAACATCATTGACATCCAAGTGGTGGACATCCCAGAGACCTACGGGATGTTACTAAGTCAGAATTGGTCTAAGTCCTTGAATGAATATTTTTTGACCGACTTCACCCATTTATGGCTTCCATGGGAAGGAGAATCAAACAAGATTCGGGTCGAAAGTGAGCCCCGAATGAAATAGGCCCTTACCGAGGTTGGGAGGGTCAATGAAGTCCTTTTCTCTGAGACCTCTCTGGGGGTGTACTGACCTCTTGAAATCTTAACATTCCATTTCATCCCTAGAGAGGATCCCGTTGTGCTGCAAAGAGTACATGAATTAGAAGAAAAAGTGCGAATGGAAGTTAATTCTCAAGGCTCCACGACAACCCTTGCCACACTCCTGTCCGACACTTGGTGCCGAGTGCACTACCAAAAACATTCAGAACATGAGTGTGAGCCATGTCTCTCAATCACTACCTGAACACTTGATGCCTTCCAAAATAAACATATAACTGATTCCTCGGGACCCAGCACTCCTATAGGATGCGCTCCTTTGGTGCCATCTCCCTGGGAATCCTAAATCCAAACACCTCCGGAGGGAAATTCTACTTTTATGTCGGTAGTTCGGGAAGGGATCCCTAAGTCTCTCATCAATAATCCAAAGAAGACTACTCCCCCTCCCTAACCCCAGATTACAAACAATGACTTATGGACCCTTAAGTTTGATGGGTCCCGATCCAAACAAGGCTGTGGGGCTGGGTAGAGTTGATCAACCCGCGAGGGAAGTCCTTCCTCGCGTCCTACAGGTTACAGTTTAACTACACAAACAATGTCACAGAGTACGAGGCTTTGGTCCTTGGACTCTTATTTGCATTAAGAAAAGGTATCACCCGCGTCCGGGCTCTGGGTGATTCAGAGTTGAATGTCAAACAAGTCTGGAGTCAATACACATGTCACGACAAAAGGCTGGCTGCATACCGCAACCGGGCTTGGAGCCTTATTGAAGATTTTGATACCTTTGGCATTGACCTCATTCCCCAGTGATGGAACTATGTCACGGATGCCCTTGCCGTTTCTGCCAGCACACTTGAGCCAATGGCTGGCTCGCGACTCTAAAGATTTTCAGTTGAGATGGTCCCCACCCCGTCCATTCTAGACAACGTCACCGACTTTTAGGTTTTTGAGGATGATCAACACATCCTGGCCTTCATGGTGAATGTTGGCATTTTTGAAGATCAGATAGTGGAGGAACGAGACCATGACGATACTGGGCAGGGTGATGAAAACGATGGGATCATGGACCTGCCCACTAACACCATCCCAAAGGGGATGGTTGCACTAGAACGAATCTTTGACTCGGATCGTCGGGCCCGTGAAAAGGTGTCATCCTCCCCTGAGAGAGGGAAGTTTGAGAGGGTTAACATCGGCCAACCCGGTGAAGAGAAGATTATTCATATCAGTACCTCCTGTTCCCCTGAGGAAAAGAAGAAGATTCTCGCGGTTCTCCGGGAATACATCGACGTAATTGCCTGGGGTTATGAAGACTTGAAAACATATGACACATCCATCATGACCCATACTATTCCTCTAAAACCTGACGCTAAGCCCTTTTGGCAAAAGCAAAGACCAGTCAACCCCCTGATAGAGCCTCTAATTCGTCAAGAGGTAGAAAAATTACTGTCAGCCCAAATAATCTTCCCAATCCGGCACACTACGTGGGTTGCCAACCTAGTCCCTGTCAGGAAGAAAAATGGTGAGATCTGCCTTTGCGTGGATTTCTGAAATTTGAACAAGGCCTCCAAGAAAGATAATCACCCTCTCACCTCGTTGGATGAGGTTTTGCAGATAGTGAATGGATCCCAGATGATGTCCTTCTTAGATGGATATTCGGGATACAACCAGGTCATGGTCAAATATGAAGACAGAGAGAAAATAGCGTTTACCACCAAGTGGGGAGCGTTAGTGTACAGGAGAATGCCCTTTAGTCTAATCAACGCAGGGGCTACATTTCAGAAGGCCATGGACATTGCGTTCGAGGGCCTTGTGAATCGGTGTATAATCATCTACATGGATGATTTGACCATCTTTTCTCAGGATACGCGTGATCATCCCACCCACCTCGCCCAGATCTGCGAGAGACATCGCCGGTATGGAATATCCCTCAACCCCAAGAAGTGCATATTTGGGGTCACCGAGGGGAAGTTGGTCGGGCATATTATCTCTGAGAGGGGTATATCCATAGACCCTGATAGAGTCAAAGCGTTGCTAAATTTACAAATGCCTGGCAGCAAGAAATAAATGCGGTCCTTCTTCAGAAAAATCAACTTCGTGAGACGATTCATCACGGGATTCACATAAATAGTTAAACCACTCAATGAGATGATGAAGAAAGATGCCAAGATTGAGTGGAGTCCTGAAGCAAAGCAGGCATTCACCCAAATAAAACAAACAATAACGGAGGCACCTGTCCTGGCTAGTCCGGACTATTCCCTGCCGTTCTACATTTACTCGTTTGCTTCGCCACATTCTGCTGCAGCAGTGTTGACCCAAAAGGTTGAAGGGGAGGAATGAACAATAGCTTTCATGAGTTCCCCCTTTAAGAATGTCGAAGTCTGATATTCATCACTAGAAAAATAAGCCTTTGCTCTAGTTCAGGCCGTGAAAAAATTCTGGCATTACATTCTCCGGAGCAAAGTACATGCTATCATTCCGGACCAGGCCGTCAAATCTCTGCTGATGCAGAGTGAATTGGGTGAGAGACGGGGGAAATGGATGGCCATCCTCCAGGAATATGACTTAGAAATGCAGCCCATGAAGATAGTCTGCGGCCAGGGACTAAGCCGAGCAATGGCAGAAGAGACTCCCCGCATAGAATGTCAGACTTACACGGTGGAGTCCATTTCCCAAGATCCATGGTACACTGATCTGGTATACTTGCTACTAAGCAAAAAATGCCTGAAGTGGTTACGTCCCCACAAATGCTGTGCCCTGCGGATGAAAAGCGCCCACTTTATGATAAAAAATTCTACACTTTACCGCAGAAACTACGAGGGAGTGTACCTCCGGTGCATCAACAGAGACCAAGCTGTGAAAGTGATTGATGAATTCCATGGACAGTTTAGAACTGGGCATGGCTCAGCTGATGCCACTGCCCATCAGATGCTTCGGGTTGGGTATTATTGGCCCTGCATATTCAAGGACGTTTACGCTCACGTTAGGAAATGTCATACTTGTCAAACCGCCGCACATCATGAGCGTAACCCGGCTATGCCTTTACAACCAGTCTACGAGGCTAGACCATTTGCCCAGTGGGCATTTGACTTCATCGAGGAAATTAACCCCAACTCGTCTGCCAACCACCGATACATTCTAACTACTACTGATTACTGCACTCGGTGGTCTGAGGCTATACCTTGCAAAAATAACATGGCAGACGTGGTTATCAAGTTCCTAGAAGAAAACATCGTGACACGGTTTGGAATACCCTTCGCTTTGGTATGTGACAATTGTCTAGCATTTTCTTCGGTGCAGTTACTTGAATGGACCTACAATCGGAAGATCACTCTGAAGTTTTCCAGCAACTATTATCCTCAGGGAAATGGCGTTGTTGAATCAACAAACAAGAATCTACTTGAAGTGATCAAACACCTGTTAGAACAGAATCCCAGGGATTGACATCAAAAGTTGAGATTCGCCCTTTGGGTGGATCACATTCACGTTAAGGCCGCCCTGGGAACATCCCCGTTCCATCTGGTTTATGGTCAGAACCCTGTATTCCCAGTCAATTTACAGATCCCAATTTTACAGTTTATGCAGGAATTCAGCAACAAGGACAACATTATGGAGGTTCGGCTCTTGAATCTGGTACGAATGGAAGAACAATGAGACGCAGCCCTTGAACATTTCGCGTGTCATCAAGCAGTGGTAAAACGATGGTTTGACAAAAGAGCCCAATATAAGGCTTTTCAGATTTCAGATCTGGTCCTGTTGTGGGACAAGGCTCGAGAAAAGAAAGGAAAGCATACCAAGTTCTAATGACTCTGGCTCAGACCATACTTGATCACAGAAATCCGCGGGGCAAATACTTACTGCCTTAACACCTTGACTGGGGAACCTGTCGTATTGCCCGTTAACGGACAGTTTCTCAAACACTATTTCGAGTAAGGTAAGTTCATCCTAAGTTGTATTATATGTAAAGCCTCTCACTTGTAAATATTTCCTCCGGGTGCCTCGTTGGGGGTTACCCTGTCTTGTAAATAGTCTTGCCGACTGTCCTCCGGGATAGTCCTCTTTTGTTGTTTTTATTTTTGTTTTCGGTTTCTTGTTGGTCCTGGTGTTTTGTTCTGTCTTGCAGGAATTGGAATGCTTCGCATAACTCTGGCTTCCGGTACGATGTCTACGACATGGTGAACTTTAGATTCTATCTTTAGCACAGTGGAGTCGGCCCGGTCTCTGGGGTCGTTTTACAGGTTACGACACATTTTGAGCAATCTCCATTGGGAGTTCCCAGGGGTCTGGCAATCAGTGAACACAAATAATATAAGGAACAAGTAATTGGACATTGAGGGTAGATCGGCTGTACTAATTGGTTGACCCACGTCTGAAAATCTAAAGAAATTCTTCCCGGGTCTGGAGTTTTATCCTCTCTTCAAAACATCCAAATACAGGTGGATAGGTGAAAGAAGTACCGCCATTAAACTTAGCTAATCTTAAGCTTAATGGTGAAAGAAGTACCGCCTTCCCCACCCGGAAACAAATAAAATAACAAGAGGAAAAGCGGGACGAAACTCTGATCTCCGGGGGAAGCGAGCGAATTGATGACTGGTTCTATGTAATTAGTGCTTTTTCTCTATTCCTCCCAAAGTTCATCGGCTTGATTTCCTTCCTAAGCACACGCTACACCACTGACGAAAGACTATAGACTGACTCCTGTGTGGTTGGATTCTCTCAGATAGGTTGCTCTTTGCTTGTCAAACGCTTCGGGAAGCGGCTTGTTCTAGTTTTGCTAACTAGAGATTCTATAGTTCTCAAATGCGCTGAGGCATTTGTCCCAGATAGTCGCCATTTGTTATGCCCTGCATCCCTGTCCCTACATTTTGTGTGTAAAATATTGGGTCCCCCTTTTTTGCTTTTGTTTGCTCTCTGCTTGCGGCTTTGCCTTGTCTTTATTTCCCTTTTGTTTTCTTTCTCTGGGGTTTTCTTCCTTGGTGTGCTATTTTATTGTTGGTTTTCGCCTTTGGGACTTTGGTCCCAGAGGTTGTCCTTCGGTGGGAACCAGATTCCAGACTCTGGGATTCTTCGCCATGATGTTCTTAAGGACATCATCACGAGGAATCCCCAGGCCCGGCGTCCGGAGGTTTTGCTTATCTAGAGATCGCCGAAAGAAGGAGGATTCCCCTTTTTACCGCGGGTATAAATAGTGGTCATCTGTCAATTTCACACTTACTGCGATTAAAAAACCTTCGAGCACTTAGAGTGAATTAAAGAGCGATTTCAAAGCGATTAACAGAGCATTTGCATAAAGTTTATGATAATCAATGCTTAACAATTTTCAGTCATTCTCAGGCAAGTGCAAGTGCTTCATGGTGGTGATCCTGACCGATTGACAACTCGAGCTGTTGCAGAGCTCCCATGGTAACTCTTCTTTTTCCTCCGCCTTTTGCGTTCTTAGGTTGGTGTTCCTATTTTCCCGCTTCTCTGGCTTTCTTTTGTTTTCGTTTTGTTTTCGTTTGTCTGGTTTTGTTTTATTTTTCAGTCTTGTCTGGTCCGTTGTCTTCTGGTTTTGCCACCCGTTGGTGGGTCAGCTCTGCCAGAGGGTTGTCCACCCTTTGTGCAGGAGTTGTTTCTATAAATAGTGTAAATGTGTAGATAATTATGCATAACTATTTCTGTCTTGTCTGGTTTTCCCTGCGGGCGTCATCCCGCGTTGTATACTCATGTATATATGTATAATAGCTGTATATAACCTTTGTATATCCTCTTATTTCTATGTATATATCCCTCAGCTCTATGTATATCCTTCTGGATGGCTCCCCGGCTGGTTGAGTCACCCCTGTTTCTGGTTTCCCGCCTCTGAACTCGCTTCGGGGCAGAAAACCACCTGTTTGAAACTTGGCTCTCGGCCAGTTTCAAACAGGCAGTTTTCTCTCTCCTCCATGAAGTCTGTCAGAGCCTCATTTACGTCCCATCTGCATAATTAATTCCATCCAAGTGGCTTTCCCTTTTTGCGTGTTCGGACAGTTGGCTCCGTCGTCATCGCCATCACATCTAATTAATGCTAACACACGTGGCATCCACGTGGGTTCGACAACTTACCTTTTCATACATCCTTGCTAACGGTCATTTCTCTAGGCCTCGGACCTCTTGCCCCCATCCTTCCTGTGTCTTCGCCAAGTGTGATAAAATTCCCCATACCTGGATGTGTAATGAACTTAAGTTTATGATATATTTTGCTTTTTCGGTTACCTTTGCATGATACTAACTTTTCAGAAAAGCAAACACCACGGTGGAAAGATCTCCGAACCCCAAAATAATTATTTTGATAAACATGTTCTAACGGTCGCTTTGCCTTAGAGGTTCCTGGGATTCATCTTCCAAACATGTCTGAGGCATCTGCATCATCTTCGCCTGGAAGCCTAGGACTACTAGCCGCAACAGAGACCAGGGTAGCCGTAAAATCCAAGATGGAGAGGGCCCTAGAAAAGCTTCCCCTCACCATGAAGTTTGTACAGGATAATTCCATTGTTGGCTCAAAGATTGAGTCTAAGGTAAAACTGATGACCGACACCAATGTCGGAACTTGGGCAGAAATGCAGGCCTTGGTGAAGGTAATGCACATCCAGCGACAGGCTGGAGACTAGCTAGCGATCAACATCGAGGGCTTTGAAATCCTCCGGGCGGCCTGCTTCCCGTGCTCCATGCAATCTCTGGAGCTTATTCTAACGTTGGCTGCCAACTACAACTCCTCTGTCTGGGTCGTCATGCTCGCTGTTGCAGAACCCATAGGATACCCCACTCCACTGGTGTCCCTTGACCCAGTCACATTCCAGGAAAGCCTGGGTATCCCACAATTTGATAGGGCCATGGTGGTTACAAGGACCGATGCCTTGACCCAGTTCACACAACTAGAGGATGTTGCCCGGGTATACATGAATACCCACTGGCTCAAGGCCCTGAAGAGGGACCCAAAGAGGATGAAGATAGATATTCCCTGCTCTAAATTCAAGGAGAGCATCCAAATGGGAATGATAGCATTAGCCCGGGTCTTTGGACAACCCTCCACCCAGGAGTTCACCAAATGGATGTACTATTTCCTCCTTGGCATCTCCACCAAGGGAGAATTCTTCGACTGGGCGACAATAATCTCCAACCATGTCGACTCCCAGTTCCAACAGTTGAACCGGAAGAAGAAGTTCTTTATGTCTTCTTATGTTTTCTGGGCCCTGGCGTAGTAGAGGCCCCATTCTAACGGCCTACTTACTGACGACATACTCAGAGTTGGCCCAGGAAAAAAGGCACCGTGGGACCATTTCCCACAGATTCAATGGGAGGCTAGCTTCCCCAGTTTCTGCAGAGTTAACGACGCGTTCGTTTACTACCATCTGCTTACGCCCACCCGGGATGCCAGATACCGCCTGTCTACTGAGGTGATGAAGCTAGTCCATAGTTATGGACATTACTATATCCAGTTCCAGTAGCATACATACATTAGAGTTGTCAGCTTCTCTGGGAAACCCTACTTGTTGGCCAGACATTGTTGGGACAAGATTGTGCTATTGGAGTATTACAAGTAAATTATGGAGGTGCATGCCTTCTTTTCCCTAAAGAAGATCCTGAACATCCTGTTCCCAATTACCAACGGGAACTACACATGCAGTCTGGCTGCTACAAAGGAGGCAGATAATGAGCTGAAAAGTTATAACTTACAAGAGTTTTATCTGGCGCGGAAAATTTTTGATCCGCATGGCCGAATTGCAATGGCAATGCCCCAGGCTTCAGATCCCCATCGAATACACATGGAGGACTTCTGGGTAGATTGCCAAGATGACATGGAGGTGAGGAATAGGCACTATATCAGAATCACAGCCAAAATGATGCAAAAGTTGAAGCTCTGAAAGTTCCCAACGGACTTCTCAAACACCGCCCCCACTGAAGATCCCCAGTACAAGGAAAAGGGGATCGATAAGAAGGCCCTCCCACTGGTAAAATGGGACACCCAGGAGGAGCCCACGATTGAAGAGTTCACTCGAGAGGTGGTCGAGAGAAGCCACGCCTATTTCAAGAAGGTGTGCCCCAGGAGTACCCGCCAAGCAGCCCAGCCGGTGCTAAAGATAACTCCACCAATACCAAGATTGACCCCGGGGGCCGGGACTTCTTCATAGGGTGCAGACAAAGGAAAGAGAATAGCTACAACCCCTTCCGCACAAGAAGTCGCTATCACCAAGCAAATAAAATAATCGGTGGCAGCCTCCCAACAAATGAGGGAGAAGTTAATAACGAAGTTGGCTACCCCACCACTAATGACCGGGCGACTTCGTCCTCTTTCTTCCCCGTCATTGGCAGCCTTAATGGTCAAGAAGATGGGGGTGGATCTGCTGGAAGCAAGAAAAATAAGAGATGTGGGACCTCCTCTGGTTACCCGAAGGAAGAGGAAACACATCAAACAGCCCAAGGCAGAACCAACGTCGGAGGCATCCCTCCCCCGAGAAGTGGAGATTCTTTCTTCCAGTTCCCCAGAGACAGAGAAAGAAACAGAGTCTGCAGAGGTCCCGACCAGTCCCCCTCTAGAAGAAGAATTTGATGTATTTACAACCGATGAGTTTGGAAATTTACAGGGGCACGATACACAAGTAGAGACAGAAGTCCCAGGGACAGAAAAGGAGGCTCCCGAACAAAAATTGGCACAGGAGCAGGAAAAGCAGACAGAGGAGCCAAGGCCGGAGATTATCTTCTGGGCTTAGATGATACAAGGTCTGGGAGTGGACCAACAAAAACCAAGTGAACAAATGGCATCGGCTGGGGGAACCGGACCTCCAGGAATAACCATAAATCCAGCCACCACGTTCCAATGGCCACTCCCGGGAGCGCTCTTCGGGCAGGTGATCACGGCGGCCCAAACTCTGAATCTCAGCCTGACACCTCCCCTACTGCCAGAAGAACAAGAAGCCCCAGCAGGAAAGGTAGAAGAACAAGGAGAGCAGCAAGAGGAGCAGCTAGAAGAAGAAATCCCCAAGGAAGCCTACCAAGATTCAAACCCAACGATGGACATACAGGACCAGGCCGAGGAGATGGAGATTGAAAATAATGTTGCTGCGGAAGAAGTTGAGGCAGGGAGAGGGACGGATGAGGTCCACGTTAAAAAGGAGCAATAGCCACCGGACACTAGGAAAGAATCAGGAGAACAAATTCTGGCAGGAAGGCCACCTCCCCCACCGCAGTGGCTGGTAGAAAGCAGGAAGAGAAAAGCTTAGTCTGCTCCGGTGATCCCTCTCTCCCTGGCTGAAATGATGGCCCAAGCTCAGGCCCCGCCAAAGGCAAAGAAAGCCCGGATAGTTCACGCTCTTAGAACTGGGCCAGGCAGAGAAACAGTTGTCGTTCTGGCAACTCCTCCCCTAGACGCCGATGAAGCAACCGTGAACCTCGCAGATTACAATGTTGCAGAGGTATGCCTAGGCAAAAGGGGAAAGCAAGGTGAGGTAGACTTGCTAAAGGAGGCAGCAAGGGCAGTGGAAGCCCGATATGAGAAAGAGGCCCAGAGGCTCAAGGCTGAGAAAGAAAAGAATGCAAACCTTATGGGGTTGCTTACTAAGCTGGCCTGACCCATCAATGCCGCTCCTCCGCAGACCTCCACATCAGAACTACCACAGAGTGACACAGACTCCCTGTGGGTAATGAAAAAGAAGGCCCAAGCAGTGGACGAGTGGGTCGCCCTGTAGATAAGAAACACTCGACGTTTCCTAGTGTCCACCCTCCCAGATCTATACACGGCCCGACAAGTCATTCATCAGGCAGAAGCGCTTATTGAGCAGTGGGAGAGTGACACCGAAAATTACCAAGCGTGGAAGGTGGAACTCGAAGGAATCCTCACCTTGGGAAAAGATATAGTTTCTGAATCCAAAATTCTGGGTGAGGAATCATTTGATTTTGTAAGAACCTAGCACTCCAGACTTGACCTCACATTGGAGGTAACCAAGCAACTGGTAGGGTCTTTACAAGAAAAGGTAAATACCGTGAAATATTCTTCTAATTTATACAAGTCTTTTGTAATAAAGGCTTTCGGGGCTGATCCCCTTAGCACAGATACATATACCCCTGAAGATTTAGTTTTGGGGAGTTTTGATGAAATAATGCAATCCCGGTATCAATCCCTGGAGGGGATAGATGGGGCCCAGATGGAAAAATTAACTAGCCTGATACTTAAGGGTCATGACGCTGCGAGGATGGCAGATGAATTCAAAGAAAATGTTCCAGACCTGGGGGAACAAGTTTAAGTGGCAAAGCACAGAAGGGCCAGCCTAAAAGATGTAGATGAAGACGACATTTCCTGCCTCCTCCAGGCCTTCAACGATAATAAATAACCTTGAGCCTTTTTTCGGAGGCCGGGGAGAACTTGAGTGTTGAGTATTCTTTATTCTTTTGGGGACGTAAGTTCCCAGATCTCGGAGTCCCAAATCCAAAATTTTGTATTCTTTAAAGTGATCTGTGTCCCGGTCCCCAAGGCCGACCGGTCACTTTCAAAAGCGGTTAATAAAGGCTGTTAGAAGGTAGTTGGCCACATCAAGGGGCGTCTGCTCGGCAGTTAGTTTTCTGACAGGGTGGTCTTCTCGAGGCACTGCTCAGAGGTACACCTGGCACATTGGAGACAGGGCACCGCATTTCCCATTTATGAGGCATGTAACCTCGGTTCTCGGGGGACCTACTTCTTTCTTTCTCCTTTCTGTCTCCCTTCTCGAGACTGATTCTTCTGATGTATATTCTTATCTTATTCTTCTGACATGGCAGACCTATTCCGTCTCCAGGTCTTTTGTAGGGTGGCGCAGGTAGTACCGGCCCCCGGATATTATATTTTATTAGAGCATGATGTAAATAGGGTTAGGGTTAGAAAAGAATTGTATAAATAAGTAGACTGGCCCATTTCCAAGGGTTGGTGAAATTGATGATTTTGTTGTCCATAGCAATAGCAAAGTGATTTCTCTTTTCCAAGTTGTAGAGCTCAATGCTCCATTGTTTTGTTCTCAATAGTTAGATGCTCCCCTGGAGCCACCATTGTATCATGCACCAGTGCTTGCTGGAAGGAATATTAATAAAGAAGGAAGAATTCTCGGCAATGATGTTGTTGGCATTCCTGCTTCTGAGTTAATGGTATTTCATGTTTTGATGTTCTTTATGTCTTCTACTCTGATATGTTAAAGTAGATTAACGACCTCTTTATTCTCGCTACTGATATAATGCTAACTGATGGTTGTGTATTTTTTTGGTATTTAGTGTAGTCTATCAGAGTATTATCGATGTTCTAGACATTTCAGCATGACTATAGTTAGATGAAATACTTCTAACCCTGTAGGATCTTTTTTCGTTTTATTTTCTAAGTATAGAATGCTAGGGGAAACCTTACTACATTGAATTTTTGGAAGTTTTGAGTTGAAGAAACCAGCTATCCCCCTTGAAAACAGTCACTTCTCCCAATCGAGCCCCGCACCGTCGTGACTCGACACCCAAGTGCTTGAAGGCCCAGGGAATTTATTCTCCCAGACAACCTTTACAGGCGGAGTTGGCCGGTATCCCCGTAACCCGGTGACAACTTATGACTGTTGGCGGACCCGGTCAGCAAAACCCCGTCAACAGGTTCCTAAGATAAATAAATAACATCTTCATTACCCTTATCCCCAAAAAGGAAATATAATTTTTTTAGATGACTATAGACCTATTTATCTCTGCAATACACTTCAAAAAGTTAGTAAAGCCTTGGAAAATAGAGTAAAGAAAATTTTACACTTTATCATATGAGAAGAAAATATAGGGTTTGTGCCAGGGATGCCAATATTTGATGGGATAATAATAGCACACGAGGCAATCCACTAAATCCAAAATGATAAAAAATCAAGTATGATAATAAAATTGGATATCAAAAAATCACATGAAATGCATATTGGAGATTCCCGTGTAAATATTTGGAAGCATTTGGACTTAATAAACAATGGATTAATTTGATACACTATTTCATCTAAAGCCCAAGATTTTCAGCATTGGCGAATGTATCCCTTGAAGTTTTTTTTAAAGAAAATCTAGAGGATTAATACAAGGGGATCCAATTTCATCATTCCTATTCATGATAATGGTAGAAGCTCTTGGTAGGGATGTAAGTAAATCTTAGGAGCATGAGAAAATAAAAGGGATTGAGATTATGAATGGAATTCCAACTATTACCCATCAATAATTCATTGATGATACAATGCTCTTTAGTGTTGGAGAAAAACAAGAAGCAAGAAATTCAAGAAGGTCCTCAATATGTACAACAAGGCATCAAGGCAAATGGTAAGCCATGAAAAACTTGAAATTTCTTCTTTCATGCCAATCTCATAATAGAATTAGAAATTATTAACATATTAGGATTCATAATGAGAAAATTATCATGCAAATATTTGATATTACCACTTGATAAGGGCATTAGGTCAACCAAAATATGGGACCCTATTAGTGAAAATATGGAAAAAAAATGGATTCATAGAAGATAAAATGGCTCTCGTGGGCAAGCAGAGACACAATGTTAAAATTAATTCTATCATTAATACCCATCTACCAAATATCTTGTCTTTCCCTTTCAAGAGGAGAAAATGCCAAATTAGAAAAGAAGATAAAAACATTCTATTAGCAAGGAATGGCAAAAAAGAAGAAGTTGGCAATGATTGTATAGGAAAACATATGCATGCCAAAAGAAGCTGGGGGTGTAGGCCTAAGAAACCAGTTATGGAGAAATAATTCCTTAGGGGCTATATTGGTTGGAGAATTTATAAGGAACCCCATTTAAAATGGATAAGGATACTAAAACACAAATACTTGAATGAGACAAATCCATGTGAAATTATAAGAACCCCAAATCCACCAAAAAGATCCAGGGTATGGAATTTTATAATTAAATGTAGAGATCTCATCAGAAAATAACTTAGATGGGATGCAAAAGATGGTAATGTGAGTGATTCTTGGGGATGAAACAAAATAATAGATAATATAATGAATAGTGACATTGCTAAAACACTATTAGATTAAAAATGAGGGCTACATGTAAACGATTATATAGAAATTCACAATGGAAATCTATCTCTTGGGTGGAAATGGAAGTTATTAAAAAATCTCCCACTACCGAGAGCAGATATAGACTCATTAATAAAAATGTAAGTATGAATTTTCGTGTTACAAATTGGTGAAGATAGACTTGTTTGGTGTGGGGTTAAATCAAGAGAGTATAACTCCAGGGATGGGTATACTATTTTGATCAAGAAACAACAATTCCAAAAGACATAAATACCAATACAAGTTTGTTGGGATAAAATGTGTGTCCCAAAAGCAGGTATGTTTACATAGGAAACATTACATATAAGAGTATTGACTATAGAGTGGTTTATAAAAATAAGATTTGATGGCCCATATATATGCCCTCTATGTGAAAGGGAAGAAGAAACAATAAATCATATATGCCTCAGCTGCCCCTTTACACAAAGATATTGGTCATGGTTGTGCATTATGTTAAGATGGATCACAACACTACCCAATGATATCATGAGTTTATTAAAGTGTTTGCCTAATTTGTATAAAACTAGTTTTTATAGCTTACCTTACCCTCCCTGATGATGTCGTAATTGTGAAAATAAAGAAATAGGAGAATCTTTAGGGGAAGAAAATGGAATGGAAAACTTTAATAAACAAAATGGAAGCAATAATTGTAGAAACTATCAATAGCATATTAACAACATACCATCACAAAGATGCCTAATTCACCAATTGGAATGGTAGGACACAGATCAAGTGATTGGCTTGAAGATCCCCCACTTTTACGGGAAAGGATGAATTATAAGTAAAAATAGAGCCCAAAGTGTATGGGCCTTACCAAAACAAGGATGGTTAAAGTTAAACTTTAATGGAGCTTCCTGCGAAAATCTTGGAATATCAGGATTTGGATGCACAATCCGCTACTGGGATGGATTAGTGGTACTCAAACTAACAAAACAAATTAGGGAGGAAATAAATTATGTAGAAAAAATGAAAGCATTAATAGAGGGATTACTCCCTTGCAAAGACTCAGGCATACAAAAGGCAGAGATTGAAGGAGATAAAACCATAATCATAAATGCATTATGAATAGGTTTGAGACCCAATTGGAAGTTGAATGCCTTACTTGGAAGATACTTAGACTTGTTTATATTTTTAAAAGAAATAACAATTAATCATATATATCAAGAGGTCAACATAAAAGTCGATCGATTAGCCAATATGGGTGTTGATGGCACAAAGTATGAAAGAATTGGACCATTAGAATAGACCACTTGCAAAATAAGCTTTAGGATAGGTAGAGTAAAGAGAGAATAGAGTAAGACTTAATTTACTAATTAATGAGAGTATCTATGTGGCTATAAAGAGCAACATCAAATTTCTTATAGATAAGATGGGATTAACAAAATCATGATGCCATAACTTAATAACATAAATAGAAGAAACACATCATCTCATAGTAAAGCTACACATTCGAACATAACTATCTGTTAGCCATAATGACATCACAGTCAAACACATATTGTGCATTTATAACATGTACAAAAAGAAGATAATCAATTTGTTCTAAACCTAGGTAAACTCCACAACAAAAAGTTTATAGCCAATAAATTTGGCGGTAGAAATCATAGCTCATACTGCTAAACCTAAAAGTATGAAGTGGAGAAGAACTCATTAGAACAATCATTTATTAGCACTTTACTCAAGATATCAGAAAGATACTTGAGTCCTTTTATAGAAAATAAACTTAAATAGAGCACCATTAAGCTTTTTACCGAGTTCCATAAAAAATTCTCAAAGATGGCTCCATGAATTCTCTTATTCGCCTATCATCCAACAAGAGACATATGACCTTTTTAGGAGAGGTGAAGGAGAAAAGATTGAAAATGGGAATGAATTTATCACATTGGTTGATAACTTAAGCATTGTAAGATTATTGGAGGATATTTTATCTACATGGCCCATAGATACAAAGTTGTACGAACATCCTGATGTTTTTATTGCATCTGTATTGCATGTGGAAGAAGATAACGGCTCTGTTGAAGCACATTGTAGGAAAATTTTTAAAGAAGAATTTTTTTATTTTTTTAATTTTTTTTTAATTTTTTTTTTTGGGGGGGTTGGATAAAGTCATGGATAATGTAAATGATGAATTAAGAACTAAAATCCCCTCTCACCAATAATTATAAGGTGATATCTACAAATGCCAATTACCAGAATGTCGATAATGACCATTAAAAACTCAAAATATTTTAAAGTGATAAAGCCCACCATTAAACAAAATATGGGCTTCCTACTGAAACTTATGAGAGTAAAACATAACAAGGGGAATGGATGGATGCAAAAATACAAGAGAGAAGATGACATATGCACCAACGAAGAGGAAGAGAGACTTGACCTCTGGGCTAAAGGACTACCACAAATGACAAAAGAAAACCTCTCAAGGCCAAGCAATAGGGCTATTGAACGCTCGTATGTGACTACTCTAGGAAATAAAGGCAGGGCTATTTTCATGTAATTAAAAGTATCTTAGCATGCTTCAATCTATAGGTGAAGCAATATAAGTTATCTTTTAAGATATTTTTCTAATGTTTTTAATTCAACCAATGTGTGGGCATAAACATCTAACAAATACTATTAACTTTATAGTATAAAAATATATACTTAAAATAGGGGCAATGACAATCTTGCCTATTTTGTTTTGTCTTGGATGTATAAAAAATGGATAGTGATGTAGGGATATTTTGCAAGATATACCCATTTTTTAGAGACAAATGGAATATATCCAAGCTTACTATCTGAAAAATGAATGTATATATTATCCTGAAATCAATACAAACCTCTCGACTCATAGAAACACCAGCTTAAAACATGGCAATTTTGACAGTTTAGCTTGTTTGGGCTTGTCTCAAATATAGAGTGGATGGGTAAGGATACAAAGAAATATTGCAAGACTTGATCATTTTGACGCAAAACATGGAGAATATTTAAGGTGACTGTCTAAAAAATAAAAACGTCTGATATTTTGAAATTAGTATAAACCTTTTAGCTTCAACCTTTTATCAAGCAAAAATAATTTAAGTTGGCCTTAATTAGGATTATGGTTTACACCTCCATCATGTTAATAGGAGTTCTATATAGAGGAGGCGACTATCGTTGTAACAGGTGTTGTTCAATATGATATTATATTTGATGTTTTTAGAGATATAGAGTGGGTCAAGTTCAAGCATAAATAATATTATATATTGTTATCCTATGTTAAAGGTTTATTCTATTTCTGCATACTTTGGATATTAGGACATCTTGACATACATACCTCTTAATTATTTTTTTTGTGATATTTCTTCAATATTTTAATATTGCTATTATTATTTTTTGATCGGTAAGATATTTGTATTTTATTGATATATATGTATATATATAATCACACCCCTCAAAAAGCATAAACACAACCCTTATATCACCAAATACACAAAATTCCAGCACCCCCATAGGTAGATTTTTAGCTTCCCCCCAACCTACATCCATCTAGATTTTACCTATTCAAGTTTTGCAACATTTACAAAAAGCCCGAAATATTTCTATCCCATGCCCCCCAAAAAATTCTAGCTGATTTATGATTTTCCTAACACAGCTTTTCGTCTCCACTCAGAGCTCAAAACCCGATTTCATGTTTGGCAAGAATAAACCTAGACCCAACAAGAAATGAATCATCCTGCAAGCCATTATTTACCAGAAGCACACCCACAACCGCTACTTCGATCATTGAGTCCCAAACCAAAAATGAATCCATAAAGCCCAACCTACCTTGTCTGCACCTTGACTTTCTTGACACGAAAGGTCCTCTGAGATCTACCCCTTCACAACACCATCAAAGAAAGGTCGACATAGCGTCATTTATTGCAAATTTATGACGATGAATAGACAATTTCATGTCTTCCCAGACTTCCAAAATTGTCATCCTATAACCATAATTCTCAACATGCCTTAGCCAATGAACAAAGGGCACCAAACCTAATTCATATGCATCCTCCAATTCCTCAAAACATTCTAAAAAGTCAAAGCCTCTTCCCTGAACAACCCATTCGAACAATGACTCCAACCCCTACAATAAGTCTTCATCAAATAATGAATGCAAAACCTATTTTATCACCTCCACCTCTTTGCTCAATTCTAGCTCCCATGCCATTATGAGTGAGATTATATCCACATTTACATGAAATCCATATTTCACCTTCGTAATCAGGTCCCCTAACATTTTGAGCACTTTCGCGACCATCTCATCACTATTTAGCTTGAGTAATAACTTCAACCTATGCTCTTCAATGGGTCCATAAAACCCTTTCTATTGTTTTGTGATTTTCACCGTAAACGTAGCTTCCATGGCTGCTGCATCTTGTCCACAGAAAAAATCAAACACACCCCTTTCCTATCCTCTGTTTCATCTCAAAATCACTCAAACTTTTCATGCAAACTTGCACACCTCTCAAAACATATATAACCAGACTGGGATTACAACTGGTCATTTCATCATTAGAACTTGTCCACGACATCAACAATCTAATCAACTACCATGAGTGAGCGATTTTCACAGGATTATCAAAAGTCAATTGCGATCCAAATCTAATTATGACTTAAACCGCCACACTCCACTAGTCTTTTCACTAAGTAAAGGACAACCACCCCTGCATTTAAAACTACCGACTCCGGGCCTAATAAAAACCTTTGAATTTGAAAAAAAAAACACCTCATAAAATGTGCCAAGCTCACTTGCCACTAATGAATATTAATTTTTCAACATAACAAGGCATACACAATTTAATTAGTTCCCATGACCTCCATCAAAATTGCTGGAAATGATTTTGGCTCCCCCCACAACCAAACACAAAAATCCAAAAAATACCCTTTGATTATTCTCTATGCTCTAAGCACTCACCAATTTCATTTAAAGAGCACTGTCGAAAGTCTTCCATATTTACTTCTCCTTCCACTTTAAAGCTAAGGGCCCATTTCGAAAGCCCATAAGCTTCCATATTTCCTTCTCTCTTTATATGGCTGATTTTGTAACCCTCAAAATATTTTAGATCACTAATTATTAAAGATAAAACCCTTGCAAGTGTCATGCATTTATATGTCCATTCTTAATTGCCTGGATGATGATCATCGAATCTCCTTCCAGGTGCAACTTTATCACACCTAACTTCCTGGCCATCCTAATTGCTAATTAGGTTGTTGATGCTTCTACATAAATGTTAGTTCTCAAGGTGAGTTTCTTAGCTCCCAACATAATAATATCACCCTTGCAATCTCTGATTATAACACCTGCTCGAGAGGACCCTGGGTTGGACTGAGCTGCCCCATCAACATTTGCTTTATACCAACCCTCCGAAGGAGGCTCCCAAACCACATCCCTCAGACCATCCTTTTCTCCAACCTTTACTGATCATGCCCTTGTTATGATTTTTATACTTGACCAAAGCTTTTGAATCCTCCTATCCTCCTTTGTGAAGGGAATAAGGGAAGATCTTGGTTGGGAAGTAGCCGCTCCTACCACCTCCTCAACGACTTGATTAATTAGTGTTGTAATTTAATCACCTCTTCACTTTTATCCCTAAATATCCTTTGATTTTTTTCCTTCGACACTTCCCATATGACTAAAGAAGGGTTGATGCTCCAAATACTTGAGAAGGATGAAGTTGCCTTAGGAGTTGGCCAACTATCAAAAATCCCTTTTAAAGATAAATATAAAGGTCCCTGCCAATTTAGCTTTGCTCGTAATTCTGACCAGCAACTTGAAGCAACCTCACATTGAAGTAAAAGATGATCCATCGTCTCCTTCGCCATGCCACACATCACACATTTTGTAGGCCCAACAAAGCCAAGCCTTTTCCTTCCGTCCCCCATAAGGATCCTCCCTTTAACTGCGAGCCATGCAAAAACACTTGCCTTTGGAAGATAATGCCTATTCCAAAATAATTTATTTGTCCACAAAGCCTCCTCCCCCCTTTTATTAACTGATATCATTGTTTCATAGAGTACTGCCCATCTATAGTTCCACACCAAATGACCTTATCCTCATCCCCTGTTATCATAAGTTTTCTTTGATTTAGAATGTTTTGTAGTAGCCTTCGCTGTTCATCATTCAACCCAATATTAACCAACTCCTTCCAACACCATTCTTCACCAAAATCTCCATGTTTAACAGTCAAATAGTCTCTAACTTTGTCACCCCATATTTGAGTTGAAACATCTACGATCTCTTGTAACTCCACCATTTCTATTAATGTTGGAAACCACGCCCAATAATCCTCCCAAAATTTTGCCTTTGCACCATTACCTATCTACCAAGAGACATGATCAATAATAACTTTTCTGAAGCTCACAATGAAGTTGCAAATAGCAGAACCTTTTAGGGGATTTCAAACAGTTAAAATCCTATATTTTTTAAGGGAATCCAAATATTTAGCTTTCACGACTCTCACCCATAGTTGATTTAGCTTTGAGTACATATCCCAAACCAATTTTTCACCAAGAGCTTCATTCATTTTGTACCAATCCCTTAGGCTTGCTCCTCCCTTCTTTTTAGATTTACAAATTTTTTCCTAGGCTAATAAAGGAATCTTGTCTTGCTCACTAGCCCCATTCCAAAAAAACTTTCTCATACACTGAGTTATTGTTTTAATAACTTTGCTAGGTATCTGAGACACATCATAGAGAAAATCGGGATGACAAAGATGACTCATTTTAACATCAAAATCCTCCTAGCTGGGGTTAGCCACCGACTTTTCCAACCGTCCATTTTGCTTAAACAACTATCTACAAGGCCTTTCCACATTTATGATTTATTTGCTCCTCCAAAAATATATTGCTATTATTATATGAGTGGATCTTATCACAATAGTAATCATACCTCAAATTTATGTACCTTGAAAACTAACAATTTGAAAATTTTAAACTAACATTAAAATTATATTAGAAATCTCATTAAAAAATAAAAAATTTAAAAATTAAAATTAACCATATATATAAATAAATAAATTTTATATATTAGAATATTGATTTCAAAATTACAATAATAATAATAAAAAAATAAAATTATATGATAACATATATCGCAAAAACACCCACGCAAAATATCTTTAAACATAAAGATAACGTGTTTAAAGATAACGAGTGAAATGTGATTTTCTTCTTTACACATTACAAGGATCGTGATTCCCGAGAGGTTATTTTGAGATTTGGTATAATGCTTTGACATCTATAAGTAAATTTAATAAAAAACAGCTACATTGAAAAAAAATAATAATCAGCGGATTTCATTTCAAATTTGAAATTTAAACGAAGCTTTAAATTGAAGTACATTAGAGGAGCTCCACGAGAAACAGGAGGGCAGCTGTTCGAATCCCCTTGGAAGCAAATTTGAAATCGGGTTGATTAGGGAGAGAAGGCAATGGCTCTGGTTCAATTCTGCGGAGATGATAGCGATTTGGACGATGCAGAACTGTGGGCCGTCATCGACTCCGCGTCTGCTTCACATTCCGTTCAGAAACAGCAGTCCCGGAATAAGCCCTCTTTTTTCCCCCCGCCCGGCGGCCATAAGATGATCTCAAAGAATGCGTGCGTGCCAGTGGTAACCGAGCTTCCCCCTTCTCCATCGTCAGATATTTATCCGTACCCGCAAAAGGCCCAGAAAAACCAGAAAAGATTTCAAGCAGACTATCATGTGGAAGAAGAATCCTCCTTTTCTCCCAACGGCGAAGTGGTGCAGCGCCCCTGGACGCGCGCCCTTGCCCCTCCGCATAAATTCGCTAGATATGATAATGGAAATAATAACAGCAACAGCAATAACAATAATGATTCACGGAGACAGCAGCAAAATAACAGTAACAGCAATTATGCTTGCTTCGTAAAACCGCTACAAATTCAGCAGGCTTCATCTCCGCCTTCACTTGCCTTTAAGAAGCATCCCATCCAAGAGCTTGCTTGCCGTGATGCCATGGCTTCAAAGGAGAATGTCCCTGCCATGGTTTCTGCGAACCAGTTTAAGCACTATCAAGATACCGCCATGTCGGTATGTCTCTTTTTCTTTACAGTTTTTAAAGGATTTACTCCCATTATAGGACTTCGCAGAAAATATTCTATACATTTTCCAAACTTATTCTAGATAGGCTGCTAGCTTATAAGTTTTTAAATTTTCCGGTCCACGGTTGTAATACCAAATCACAGTTTTTTTGATGAGGAGTGAGGAAGCTCACTTGAAATGGCTGACATAAACTTCTAAAAAGTTTGTCCATAAGAACTTTGGCAATTGTTAACGATTTTCGAACATGGAAAAACCAAAAATCACGAAAAACCTGCTATAGAGATTTTTGAATCTTTGAAGTTTCGCATCATTATTTTTTGATACTCCTTAAATACTGATGATTGATCGGTTAGCGAGTGATCCAGATGGTCGATTGTTTAAAAAAGTGTACTACAGATCTCTAAAGAAGCTTCTTTCCTGTCACTACGGACAATGAAAACCTTAAAACATTGATTTTGAAACCTTTGTTCCACAAAAAATCTGATCTGCTAATATTCATCAAATTGTTTATTTCAAATGTTTTTCCCCCAAGGCGATTGAAATTGAACATTTTCACAATTTCTATAAAACAGTATAACAATTAGGCTTTATGAAATCTTTTAAATTTTGTATATGGTGAATTTTTTTGCCAAATTTCTGAACATGTAATGACAATTAGCATACTGTTCAAAGCCCTTTTTAATCAATTTTAGGAATGCTTCAGATTGCCAAGTAGTTGAACTTAACCTATAACGCCAGACATTGAATAATCGAATCAATAATATTCCTGTGGCATAATAAATGAAGGAACCTTGATTACAAAAACACAAGTGAAAGAGCATTAGTGAACAGAGAGAGTCTTTAATCATACTGAATCTGATAGTTGAAACCAAATGGAACTGTAAGACACGTGCCAATGTAGGTAATATAGATTGTAATCTACTTATTCTGATGGATGCAATATAATATTTCTAGTGAATCTTTAGGTTATGCGATAGCTTTGCATTCTTCTGCAGGAGTGTTCAAGGAAAAAGGGAACATGCATGAATACCATTGATCCTGATTTGGTAATATGTGTTGCATTCTCAATACCTACAAGAATTCGTTGCATGTTATAACAGATAACTACATGTGTTGTATCAGGTGTAAAATGATCTCTAATTGTTTGGGTGTAGCTTAGACCTTGACCTTGTATTTCTTTTCCAATGTAAGATGCCCCCTTGACCTGATATTTTTATGCCTTTTCCACTCACTGTAATTTTGTCAAACAGTTTGCTTGCAAGCTGATTACTGAGTTTTCTGATTTGTTCCGAGTTTGCAGTTGTATATGTTGTTTGTTGTTATTTGCTAAGTGACTTTCAGATTTCATTCAATATAGAAAACAATACATAACAAAATACTTGCAATATAACATAGAAGATTAAATGTTGATAACACAAAAGTTCATTCAAACTTTTTAGGAATTGTTCAAGCATTACAAATCGAATTCATACAATATTGCAGACCTGGAAAATGTCTTCAAACATAGTTATGACACCCTAAGTCTGATCCAGACTTTCACCAGGAGAATGACATCCCAAAGAAAGTAATGCCAAGACTTTATATTGCAGAATGAATACTCCAGATGGTACGGCTGACTGGTATCAGCAATGGCAGTCCTTCAAGTTGCAGTTGTGGGCCCTATATACTCTCAAACGCCACATCCAACAGTCCCCATGCCAAGTAGATATGTAAATGCAGCAATAGGAAGAAGTATGGCCCAGGCTGGAAGTGTATGGTCAGTACAAATATGCAGCTACAGCAATATGAATGTGGTATGGCCAGGTATAAGTGTAACAGAAGTATATTCCTTCTCAACTTCCAAGAGTTTCAATGCACAGATCTGCTAAGTATTCAAACTCTATATTGGATAAATAAAATCTGAGATGTGTTGTTTGTTACCTGAAATAAACTCCAAATGAATTGCCCAATTATATTGATCAATGATCCCCCTGACCGTGTCTTTCAACAGCGAAGAGAATGTCATTCATGAGGGATTTCGTCCTCACAAATCCTTGAAGAAGAACTCTCCAATATTTCATAAATTTCTTATTTCACCCAGCATACCAAATGAACTCCACATGTTTGCTTTTATAACATTCTTAAGAGGTTCCACTCTCTTCACCAATCCATGTGGGTTAAAACAAATCACCTTTTTGGTCTTCCAAATATTAAAGGTCGCATTCTTTTTTTAAAAATATTAATTTTCTCCTCTTACTTAGGATGTCAAATGACCCCTTTTTAAAAACAACGATATGTTACTAGGCTAAGGGGTACAAGTCACTTAAGTCATAAAGTGACAATATAAGAGACTTAGATAACTAAATATCAAAATACATTTCTCTTAACACAATTAAACTTCACCCAACGTCCAAGAATGACATATATTACTGCTGGGAAATAGAGGTCAGCTCAATTGCTAAAAATATACACTTATTGAAAATAGCAACTGCTAAACATAGTGTGTCCAAACACCAAACTGACCCAATCTGAGATATGTTGAAACTTACTATAAATAGTAAGTGCTAAAATGGCTACTGCTAAAGATAGAAAGTCTTGGACAAGTTTGAAATCACTCTAGATAAGATAAGATAAGATAAATTTATCAATGTCCAACAAGAGACCACAAAAGGAGTCAAAGGGATTGCCAAGAACAACAAAAGGGTGCAGCCCGCAGTAGGGACACCAAACGGTGCCCGAAGAAAGAAAATAACCACAACAGAAACAAAAACAAAGAGAGGAGTCCAAAAGAAAACCATCCTGAACACCGCTAAGGGTTTTGAATAACCGTGAAGAACCTCAAATCGAAGGATAAGCAATAGGACCAGTCGGAGCCTTGGGCCGCTTCAGAGTGATCTTGGAAGAGGGAGGCCACTGCTGCTAGGATCCCGTCCTAGGTTTCACAGATTTAGAACAAGGGGCGGCGCCAAGCTGATGCTTGGTGCCGCGAGCTGAGTGAAGCCCAGTGAAGGAAGTAATGAGTGTACAGGGTTGTGGCGTCGCAGGATGTCGGTGCTAGAGTGTGTGGTCCTGGAGCCTTGTGGCTTCCTGAAGATAAAGGGTAAGACACCTCTGGTCTGCATATCTGAAGAAGGTGGAGAGCGAGCTCACCTCCCTAAAGAGGCAATAGAATCTCTCTCTGATCTCATAGTATAAAGGGCAACGAAAGATGAAGTGCTCCTCCGCCTCAACCTCTCCGATGCTGCAAAGCTGACAAATCTTGTGCACTCTGTCAATATGGTGGTCAGTCTCGCATCGGAGTGGATGCAAACCCGCTCTGAAAGAACCAAGGGGGGTCTAGAGGGAAAGTGACTAGTGGTGGGATAAGTAGGAAGGTCGGATAATGAGTCTGTCCTTCAGCTCCAGAAAGTTCTCCGCATAAAAGACCATCTTAGGGTGAAAACCCCCATGGGGGTTGACCCAAATAGTGTGAATGAATTGCCTGTATATGTCATCTTGATGTACCTATTCAGCTTCTGGTGTGGAGGAAGAAGATGGGGGGGGGGGTGCATCAAGAGAATACTAGAAGGGAGGGAGGCGATCCATCTCTATCCCAATGAACTCAAGAAGGGCCGAAGTCTCAACAAACTAGCCGTGAACCCGATCAGAGGGGGTAGCAGAAGCAACGATAGACTCTGAAAGAGCAGTAGGCTAGGTAAGGGTATCTGTGATGCCCATCTCCCAAATCAGTGAAGCCTCGAAGGCGATGAAGGTACCAAACTGGATCAAAGATAGCCTCAAGTTTGAAGGGACGAGCCCCAAACTTTGCAAGAATAATGTTGTGCGAGATGGATTGCTTGCACTAGATGATGTGCTGAAGGAGGAGAAATTGAACGCGCTCGACAGAAGCCCAATCTGAATCTAACAAAGAAGGACCCCACACCACCTAGCCATAGAGAATAATAGGTTTGATAAGTGTATCCATAAGTGTCATCTTGGATAGAGTGTCCTGAAAGTGATGCCAAAAACACTGTCTCTCGAGGAGGGCCAACAAACCGTACCCCTTATTTATCTGCAGCTGAAGAGTGGGTCTCATGGTAAAGCGAGGGCCGAAGAACTTGACCCCTAGGTATGTGTATGAGGAAGAGATCTCTACCTCCAGTCCTCTGAAGAAGAAATGGAGGTGAGAAGTCTTTAGTGCATTGAAGACCATCACCTTGGTCTTCTCCAAATTAATTGTCAAGTGTCTCAACTCACAAAAGGATGCAAGATCGCCCAACTGTCTCTGCAAACCCTTTGGGGAAGAGGCCAAAAGAACAACATCATCTGCAAAAAGAAGAATAGAGATCAAAACTTGGTGAAGTAGGAAACCGTCCCCAGGTAGCGTATGATCCTGAAGAAACCCCTCCAGCTTGTCAACGTAGATGCTGAAAAGAGTAGGCGACAAGGGACAACCCTACTTAACCCCAATAATACTCCTGATGAAGTCCGAGAACTCAGAAGAGTCTTGAGACGACCCAAATTCATCTCATAGAGTCTCCTGATAGTTGCTAGAAGAGTGTCTGAAATACCGATATCCTGAAGCCTTTGAAAAAGGGTCATCCTAGGGATAGAGTCAAAGGCTTTGCCAAAGTCCACAAAACAACAATATACCTTTGAGGAGCGATGGCGCGCCTCCTCAATAATGCCCTTGAGAGTCAAGATATGATCCATAGTTTGATAATCAGGTCTGAAGCCGGATTGCCCCTTGGCACAGATGTGACGAAGATCCAACACTCTCGAGAGAAGAATATGGAGAGCCGTGGTGTACAACTTGGAGAAGGTGTGCCCAGCCATAATGGTCCTGTAATTATTGGGGTCTGAGGCAGGACCCGCCTTGTGGATCACATGGATGATGTAGTGCGACCAAGAAGGAGGGAAGCCCGTGCAAACAACATGGTTGAAAAGATTGGCTAAATAGGACCCCAAAATCGTGAATCCATGCTTAAAGAACTCGGCTTAGAAACCCTCCTCAGCTGCTCTGCCAGAGTTCATAGTACCGACCGCCTCTCTGATGGTGGTGTACAAGAAAAGGTGACAGTGGGGGGGGGGTGTGACCTGGAAGAGTTGTTGACCGGGGATGTCATAGAGCGTAGAAGTATGGGAAATCAGTGTACTGTGGTCAAGCTCGGAGGGGAGGTGGGTATGGCGGGGAAAAAAGGTACCCCAAAAGGACTTGGGGGAACGATGAAGGGAGATCTAAAGGGTACACCTGCGCTGGGAAATGAAAAGACGTTTCTTATGGCGGAGGAGGTGGTGGTAGGAGGCCTTCAGGGAGGTGTAAGAGGGTGGTGCAGCCTAAAGGCCGACCTCAGGTTCTGATGAGAGGCCTTACAATCATCATTGTACCATTTGTTCATAGGGCAAGTGTTCTTAGACCTGGGTGGGGGAGCTGGGGGTGGAGAAACGAGTGAAGGAAGATAAGGCGGCTTCCCAAATGGTTGTGGACAGAAGGGAGAACTACACTAGTCATTAATCCATCTAAACTCACTAGTGCATAAAAAACACCCCAAAAGCCAACACCAACTGCACTACGAGAGAATTGTGAAAATGAGGACATTACATCCAATAAGAGTTCTCAGGGGACTAATATTTAGAGGCTCTTGCAATTGTCGATACCACATAGATTGACAACTCCATGGTGAATGGAAAAGATACATGACAAAAAATTGGCACTAAACTAGCTAGAAGTGCTAAAGCAATTTGATGGAAAGTGGACAAATTGTGAAGGAAACTATTCAATGCATGATTCTGCACGAAAGTACCATTTTGTGTTGGAAAATACATTATTTGTTTAAGCACTTGAAGGCATTGTCACTAAAATGAGACAACTATGAACATATTTGACATACTATGAATAACTTATTGTTTTGCTGCTTTTGAAACACATGAAGACAAGAAAGATATCTTATAGGACTAGACACAATGCAAATATATTGATTAAATTAATGCTATTCAATAGTTAAGAACAAAATTGTGATTGGTTGAAATTGTGCCTAAGAAAGTAGTATTATCAACCAAACCTCACAATATAACCCTATTTTAGTGGTAAACGTTATGATGTAACATAATGTTGCTTTCCCGGTAGAGGAAGCTTAACTTGTAGTTCTAAATTATCATGATGTTGTAGTCTGTTTTGACATTCTTATCCAAGATGAAAATGAAAGTATAATTTTCTTTTGATTTATTAGATAGTTACTCTTGATTTTGTAATAGTGCTCAAATTTCAGGTCTTGTTAGTTAAATTGGGCCCAAAACATCATGTTCCTTTTCAACTATCCTTCTCAAACAAAGAAGCTGATTATGTTGATGAAAACTGTGTAGGGGATTGGATTAATTGACATAGGAAAGTAAGGGAAGGATGGGATCGAAAAGAGCTGTGAAATGCTTATGAACTAAATTCATGGAAATTAAATGATCTCAATGAAATGTGCAAGTTGAAATTAATTGGATCCTTGTCAAGCCAAAATTAGTAGAAAGAATTATGGGATTGTACAATCCTTTGCACAAGAATGATCACCAAACCAATTACCCCAAGAATAAACAAAAGAAGATATGGACACAAAATTATGAAGTGTTGTAGGATACACTTGAACGGTGACAATGAAAGAACTTGATTGCTTAAAGCGTTTAGTTAGGTTGCATAATGTAGTCAAACTTAACTAAGGCATGATCCATATGGACGTGCCTAACTAAACATTCCATTGATTAACAACATGCAAGTGTTGAATCACAACCATTGATCATAAAGATCAAAATAATATATACACTAAGTGTATAATGAATATGGGAGAGTTAAATGACAGTCCATTTAATTTTAATGAACACAAGCCACAAGTCAACCGTGACACTCAACACCCTCCCTTAATATTGGCTGAGCAGGTGAATGTGCCATTAATTGAACACCCTTCCTTGATGATAATATCTTGTATCCTATCATCTCTCAAAGACAAACAAATGCAACTTTTGCCAAAGGTTTGGTGAAGATGCTTGCTAGTCAGTTTTATTTTAATATTGTGCATCTCTCCATCTTGCACTCACGAATGCAATGCATGCCTAACTAAAGTTGTTTTGAATGCGAATGCAACACTATTTGTGGTCATATAGGTAGTACTTAATGTAATGTTTCTTTAATGGTCATTTTAGTTGCTTTAGTAAGTTTCTATTTCCTATTTTTGTTCATGAGCGTTTTTCTTAGAAACATCGTAATCTGTTCTTGAACCATTACAATCTTCCGTTTCAAATTTCTTTAAGAGTTCCAAGACATATTTAGGTTGTGAGAGAAAATTATCATCCATAATTTGTGAAATTGGCAAACCTAAGAAGAGGTGAAAATTATCCCGATTTGCATCTCAAAGGTCTCATTAAGTTAGTTTTCATGTCTTGAATTTCCTTAGAGGAATTTCCTATAAGAATCAAGTCACACAATACAATGATGAGGATGTCCTCACCTCTCTTTCACACAAATATTGTTCTTGGAAATACAATTGCTAACTCTAGAGTTAATAAGAAAATTATCCATCTTTTCATACCATGCTTTAGTAACTTGCTTAAGACCAATTATAGTTTTATTCCATCTTATCATACCATGCCTTTGTAAGTTGCTTAAGACCAATTAGAGTTTTATTCAATTTGCATACAAGAGGCGTGGAGCCATCTTAATGAAGCTAGGTGGTTGATCCATGTGTTGGGACTTGGGTTTGTTATTCAGCTATCGAAAGTTCTTGAAGAAAGGGTTTCTACAAATTGGTGAACAACTTTAGAATGTGATGTGACATGCTGTTGTGAGTTGTAGATGTTGTGGAATGGTATGCGTGTATGTGGTGATGTTGTGGTAGCTATTGCAAATCATTTGGAGGAGATCTCACTATCATGTATTAAATTTAGTTTTATTAGATGCATGAATGACAATGTAGGTGCACTTGTCGTAGAGTTGGAGTTCATGTAGTGCAATCTAGGGACATGGTAATGGTTAGAAGGGTGTTTTAAGGTACCTCAAGCAACTAGAAATATTAAGATGTTTGTATATGTTATCATGAGCTTACTGAAGGTTGTGGTGCCTATATTGGAAGGTACGTACACATCAACAATGTTAAATAAGTAACTATTCACTTATGGCGTGCAACAACGACAACATAGCCATGGACTATCCATGTATAGACATCATAATTAGTGATATTATTATGTGACTTTTTCCCCAAGAGAAGATAATGTTATGAAATATCCTTTAGGATAAAAGGGAGATAAATAAAGGATATTATGATACTTTGATTGAAAGAGGGATTAATAAAAAATAGTTATAAAACCCTAAAAAGGGAGAGGAACAATTATTTATTAAATAATTATTAAAAGAAAACTCTTGTGAAGGAGCATGATGGTTTGGAACCCACCCTTTGAAAGGTTATATAAAGCATTCATGTTAGACTTGAGAAGGGGGCATGGAGATCACTCAAGGAAGAATAAGCAGGTGATTTGATGGGCTATGGACATTAGGGGAAGAGGCCTCACAACATGTGTCCAACTCGAGGTACAAAGTACATCCAAGACGGTCTTGGCTAGAGCATGGGTAGCACTTGTGTTGAACATTGTTCCGTTGAACCAGCACTTGTGTAGAGCGCAATAGTACGCCATGTTCCGAAAGGAACTTGTTCCTCCTAGATCAACCATAGCTATGAGGGCTAAGACCACCAAAATCTTCTTAGAGTGAGAATGACCATTCCAAGTGCTCAAGATTTAAATAAGTATTGAAAACCCTTGATGATAAGAGATGTTGAGAATATATTATATATGAATTCAGTGATAATATGATATTGTTATGCGGTTGTGTTATTCAATTTTTCATGTTAAATATTTCCTTTAGAGTTATTAAAAACTATCACATGTACATTATGCATTGATATTTATATCTAATTTGTTAACCTTATGTATTGCAAATCAAGGTAATTCTAGCATTAACCATTATATTAACTCTGCTGGAAATATTTAATTAACTCTAGGAAAAAAATACCATTACAGATATGTGTCGCATGTTGATGTCATGGTAGCTTAGAATATAGATCTGTGATTCTCGGTATTCCATAGGTTGGTTGTATAGTTAGATGGTTAGTATTTCATGATGATACTTATATGTATCTTCTTGAGTGAAGGTGCCAAGGAGAGATTGAGGATTGGTGGAACAAAAGGTTGACCATTAGACATTAAATGATAGACATTGGAAGGTTGATTTCATAAGGGTATGCTATAATACCACAAATAGAGACTTTGTAAAGTGACATGTTGTATTACATCTCTTGAAACTGAATAATATAACAGTGATCTACTTTTTGATTGTGTGTTTCTCTCTTGTAAGGGTTTTCCACGTAAACATTTGTGTCTTGTGTAATATTGTTTTTGTATATTATTCCATGTACTTTTGACATTTTTTTTGGATAGATTTGTTTATATTATTTATTGTTTTTAATACATAATCTTAAATTTGTTTATCCTAGTATATCAGTCATTTGTAATAGGGGTACTTAATCCCTAACACCACGTATGATGCAAGAGCATCCTTGTTTCTTTTTGTGTTTTGCATCGTCCTCACAAAAAGGAAAAAAATAATAGTCTTTACGTCTGATCATTTATGTTTTTTTTTTGCAAGAGGTGTTGAAATTCTGTCAAACAATTCATGTGCATTGTTAATGGGTGTAGACTTTGAAGGTCAACGTTGGATGCCTTTCTTTTGATGCAACTAATTTACTCAATTCCTGGAAGTATTAGCAGCAACTTTTGGGTATCCAAAGAGTTCCATTAATACAATAGGACTTGCAATAGTGCATACCCATGGACATGAAAGACAACAAGCCATTTTTTTTGGAAAAAAAGGGTTAAAATAAGTTAAAAATGGGGATTTGGCATTTGATTTAGCAAACAATATTTTGCAACTCTCTTGTCCGTCTAATTTGGAGTAATATTTGGGTTGAAGGATCTACCACTGAATATGGGAGAGTTTTTCTACTGGAGAATAGATTGCATTGATAAACTATGTTAAAAATGGTAAATAATGCTAGCAGCTAAAAGTGAGAGGTTGCAGATCTCCATTTCAAAATTTGGTGGGTTTTTGCTTGTTATGGTTGAATCTGGATCACATTTGAGTTTAGAGTTATCTACAAGAAGAATTCGGTCCCAAAGTTTTGCCAATTAGACTTCTCCTATGGCATGTTTAGTGAAGTCTTATAATATAATTACATAGTTTTGTAAGAGGTTTGAATGGTGAGTTTTCTAGGGTGTTTGATTGCATAATAAGATGTTTTGTGGTTGTCCATATCTTCTGAAATAGCAAGAATTCCATTGCAATCAATAGCTTTGGTGATGAGATTAAAGGAATGCAAATTAAAACTTTTTTGTGCACTTTAAAATTCGTATTAGTTAATTTTAACACCTAAGTGCTACATTAGTTTGGTATTAAAGCAAGTTGAACATTGGGTAAAGAAAGATGGCTTAAAAGTGACTTAATGTTATTGGGGTCAAGAGAAGTAGAGGGCCAAGGAGAGATGTAAAGGTCCACCCTTTTTCTGATTTATTTTTTTTTGATTCCAAGGAATGTGCTTTTGTCAAACAGTTTGCATGCAACGTGGATGCTGAGAATGCTGGTTTTGTTTTCAATTTGTAAATGTAATATGTATGGTGTTGCTGCTAAACGTATTTAAATCTTCTTTAGAAACCAAAACAATCATAGACAATATCATATGCAACTAGAAGACCAAACGCTGATGGCACATAAACAGTCTCTGATTTTAATAAATATGCATCATTACAAGCAAGTGTGTAATATAGCAGACCTGTATTACGTTTCCAGTTGAAAGCATTAACTCCTAAATCTGCTACAGACTGGTATACTTTTCAGATCCAACTTTAACTGAACATTAATGTCTGGAAGTGCCAGTAGACGCTTTAAAAGGCAGCTTTCTTCAAGTATCTACGCACAGGCCCCCACTGGAATCTCTGCCAACAGTATTCAACCTTGTTCGACCTCCCTAGATGCCTTCAGAATATATCTCGGCCCTGCCCTGATGATCTCCAGCCTTAGACGTCCTGCTGTAGCTGCTCAATGACTGGTACGTCCCTTTTATGGGGTAAAATATAGTCTCAAACTCCAATGTATAACTCCTAATGTCTCAGACCAGGTACAGCCAGCCTACAAACCCTCAATCAGCAATGAATGGGACGTAGCTTCCAGTTTATATCTGCAAATAGCTCACAAACACTACACAGCTGTGTACGACTAGCAAGGAATGTATTTCATACAGCAATAGTCTCACTTGTGACCCTCACAATCAATTCGAACTCCTTGTTGTCTCTTACAACAGCATACACAAATCAAACCAAGAAATCTTTGATCTTCAGCAATGACATTCCAAATCGAATATCCTGGCAACTGGAACTAAAAAATTATCAAACTCACACAATTTTCAGATTTTACCTTGAAGCTCAAGAATAAATCCCAAAACCATATCTTCCAATGGCGTCAAGATTGATAGCATAGAGGGATTGCGTCCTCCAAGCCCTAGAGAGAAAACTCCAATATTTCACCAATACCTTGAGATATCCAAGCATAAACCAAGCATGCTGAAAGAGGGCATTTCCATCTCTTTTATAGCATTTTCTAAGAGCTTTTTCACTCACCTTGACAATGTGGGATAAACAAAATCACTTTTTTGCCCTTTCCTATAATTTTGGGATTTTCGCTTCCCCCCCACTTATTTTCTGGCGGCTGTTTTTTGGCCCCTATTTTATCGCAATTATTTTTTCTTTAATATTTCCATGCCATATAACATGATTTTCCTTCCCTTAAGTCCCCACTAACTTTTATTTATGCTTCCAATGTATTATAGAATAAAGGGGTCCATTTAATTAAATATTTCCCACAAACTATAGACTATGCATTAATAAAGTTAAATAATTAAATTTAACTTTATAAAATAACCTTATTAACGCATAATAAAATATATAGATGATAAATAGATGAACTTATAAATATTAAACAATTTATCATCAACACCTCTGCCACTGGATGTCTAGATATGCCCATAGTGACTTACTATAAATAGTAAGTGTGCCCAAAACTGTCTCAGATCACCTCAGAATGAACTGCAACTGAAACTGCCTAGGCCAAATGGCCTCTAAGTCCCTTTCATGTGCTGGTTAGCCTATGGGACCAAGGGAAAATAGGCTAACGACAAACTCATACAACTTATGCTAGAAAAGGGGACATTACAAGAGACCCAAATGAAGAATTGTTGAGGGGAATGAAGGCTTTGTGTAATGTCCCCTTCCTAAGCCAGTTCAACATGGTGGGACCATTAGCCTATTTAGTTGATTTCCATAGGTTAATGAACGAATTTAGGAAATCTTGGAGGCAATACCAAGAGTAGTTTAATGTTTAGATAGTTATGCCGAGTGTAACACTCTTTTCTGGAGCTGTTTTAGGTTAATTCTTTCACTCTTACTATTTTTATTGAGTCAATTATGGGTACCGATAGAGTCAGTTGCATACTTTCTATTTTTAGTATTGTCAGTGAGTTCAGTTTTGATGACCATCTCGACTTTTGATATAGTCTAGGGACTTTAAAGTAAATATAGTTAAATTGAAGATTTAACGTTATCGTTATTTTAATTTATTCAATTAAGGACTATAACGGGGGCCAGTTATAAAGTAAAGTGAAATATTTTAAATATATGACCCCTTTAATTTAATGGGTTTTTTGGGAAATAAAAGGAAACACCTTTATTTAATAAAGTTGTCTGGGAGAAGGAGCAAGTATAAAAGAGACTTGTTGGCTCCCATTTTGGACATGTTGAGTTTGATTTTGATGTTGCTCCTATCTTGGAGGAGATTGCTTCTTCATGTTTGATTTGGAGATTGCTTCTTCATGTTTATACGTTGTTGAGAGATACAATCTAGAGAATACTTGGTGATTTCATTCAGAGGTCACATTTGGGCATATTGAAGATTACATATCAGAGTTTCAAAGCTTATGGTATATCAGATTTAAAGCGAACAGATTTGGAGAAGATTGTAGATTGTTTATTTCTATTTGCTGGTTATATCTTCTCCCTAGCTGGCCGTACCACTCCGAGCCAGCTGCACCACTTCTTGAAGGGGCACGTGAGGTTTCTAGGGCAACTGTTGGGGTTTGCAAGAGCTGGAATCCGCATTTATTGGAGTGCCTTGATATTGTTTGACAAATCCAAACCCAACCATCCATTTTGGAAGCATTTTGGCACCTTCAGAATGCATATTTTGTGAGCAGCTCCAGTTTGATATTTAATGTCATTTTATGAATTGGGTTGTTCTTATATTTGAAAAGTATTGAAAATTAGATCACGAATTAAATCTGATATTTTCTGCAGTGTTATTGAGTATTGTTCATTCTTCTTAGTTTGTAAAAGTGTTGCAATATTATCTTTTTGTTTGCTCTATTATTGTCACTGTTTGTGTTGCATAATAAAAAAGAAAAAAAATCGGAATAGTGTATCCTGCCATTCTGGATTGGTACAGAAGAACAAAGGATAATAAAATAACAAAGAGCAATAGATGAACAAGCTACAAAAAACATGGGTGACAAAAATTAGGGTGAAGAGAGGCTTTTGAACCTGTTCAATACCTTGGTCAGAGGGCAACAAGCTGCTGAACAAAGGGCACAACAACAAAATGAGAGATTGGATTTATTAACAAAAATGATGTCTTGACAAATGGGATTGAATAGTGGTGCGAACAATGGCAATAAGCTGTTGAATAAAGGGCACACCAACAAAATGAGAGATTGGATCTATTAACACAAATGATGGCTTGACAAATGAGACTGAATAGTGGTGCCAACAATGACAACAATGGAGTCAATGAAGGTAATAATGCCTAAGGGTAGAATTCAGTTCATGGTGGTAACACAAATCAGCAGACTAGATCTATTAGTTGTAGACCTCTTATGCTCACATTTCCACCTAGGGCACTAGTACAGGTTGATAATGAGGCGGAGATAACTAATTTGCAGAATCAATTCTGTCAAGATTGGGAGAGTGGGGGTCTTGAGTTCTACGCGGCTATATCATTGAGGGACTATATGGATGTAAGAATGAAGCATAGACCTTGCATTGGTTGTAAAGCATAGAACTATGACTCATAGAAGAAGGTAGGGAAGTTGACACTACCTTATTATGATGGATCAAGGAAGCCTTCAGCTAGAGTTTGGGTACGGAAGGTGGATACTTGTTTTCAGCTCAGCCCTATGCCAAAAGAGGAGGCCATTAAGTATGCAACAATATATCTTCATGACATTGCACATGAATAGTGTGATTAAGGTATGATCCCCATGGGGCATGATAGGATCACTTATGTAGAGTTTATAGAGAGGCTGATTGAAAGGTTTGATAAGAAGGATCCACAGTTGCATTTCAAGGAGTTGGTGCAGCTGAAGCAGTGTTTGTCATTATTATATTGTAGATTTTCAGAGACTTGCAGTGCTTGTCATTGATATATCAAAGAGGACGCTTATGGTTCTTTTTATGGATGCATTATTAGATCCTTTGAGAGGATGGATCAAAGCTTTCAACCCGTGTACCTTGCTGGAGGCCATTAAGAAAGCAAGTGATATGGAGGGTTCTACATCAAGAAGCAAATTTCAGTCTAAAGGTTTCCTGCCTAAGGAACATAAAGATAAGAATTCATTAAATAAGGAAACACATCAGCCATGTAGTGATTCAAATAGGTTGGATATGAGCAACTGAATGACTTGGAAATTTTGTTTCCATTCTAGAGAGGCTTGGGACCCTTCTCATAAGTGCATTCATAAAGGTAATGTTAAGCAATTAGAGTATTTTTCTGTTGAGGAATTTGGATTAGAAATGTTAGATCAACAATTTGATTTTTATAGTGGGGATGAGGAAAACACTGCAAAAGAGGAAACCAAGGATGATGGGACCATTGCCCAACTCACTAGTGCCCAGAAAGCATTTACATAGAAGGTGAGGGGTGTCATATAGGGGCAAAGGGTGATAACATTGATTGATACAGGGGCTACATATAATTTCATTGATGAGTGATGGCAGATGGATCCCAGATGGGAGTTGGATTTCCATTCAGTCTTGGAAGTGAAACTTGTCCATCTCTTTTGGCGACTGAGGCAACAGAAAAAGAATTTGAATTTTATGCATTGGGATCCTACGAATCAAGGGTGAACTTTGATTGAAGTAGGAAAATCAAGAGAGCATATGGGAATAGGTTCCAACATGTTCCATACTTGGAGGATTATTGGCCAAATGCGGCTAATGATTTCGAAATAAGAAAGAGGATGTTTTCAAGGTTGACAATGGATATGATTAGGGAGTACAAGTGGAAACAAATCCAAGTGCCTGATCAAGTAGAGGATGATGATAGACTCATTAGGAAAGGTTTTGAAACAACGAAGGGTCAAGAGCTCGAACCCATTGATTGTTTGGATGGGCGTGAGGTCAATTGTGAAGCTTTGACGACGCGAGTTGCACTTTTCACCCAAGAATGATTGGATAGAAAAATGGCAAGCTTGATGAAAAGAGGAATCCCATTGACTTATGAAAAGATGAAAGAGGTGGAGGAAGATGAAGAGGAATCATTCGAGCAACCTCAAGACTGAAAAGCAAAGGGGTGAAAACAACAAGAAAAGAAGAAATAGTGATGAAACTTCACAAACCAAAGGTTCGAAAGGAAAATGGATAGAAATTCAAGAGCCTCTAGCCATAAAACAGAAATTGAGTGCTCCTCCATGAAAAGAAAGTGTTACTTCTACACAAGAGAAGAGTATGTCAGCCAAGGGAAAAGAAGTACGTCAAGAGGATGTGGTCAAGTCGGAGGCTAGCATTGACGAAAGTTCTAGATATTTTCCATTGAGCCAAAACCAACAAGAAATGAATTCCCCCCCACAAGGAGAGGAGGAAGATGAGATAATCAATATTGAAGACACTCCAGAGGAAGGGGAGGTTGGCCTTTCAAACGAGGATACCAATGAAGATGTAACCATGGAACCGGTTGAAAATCAAGAGGTAGAAGATCAAGGAAATGATGACCAAGTAAATGATGAGCAAAACAAAGAAGAGCCAAACATGGAATTGGGAGAATGTACAACACCTGCTTGGTTGAGAGAGATATTGCAAAGGAAGGAAGTGGTCAATATTGGACCAGTTGAAAATATCAAAAATATTATAGAAGATATTGGGAAAGAAAAGGAAAGTCAACCAACAAAGAGATTAGCAAAAGTTATCAAAGATGATTCAGGTGCCAGCAAAGTTCAAATTGCCATTCCAAGGGGTGACACAACAAAGGAACATATCCTTCCTCAAGACTATGATATAGAGGAACATGACTTGGGAGCTACTACAAAAAAGTAGGAAGTCGATGATGCCCATGGAGCCATTCAGGTTTTGGAACAAAGAGTGAGTAGAGAGGTTGAAAAGAAGAAGAAACACAAAGAAGAAAATCGACAATTAAAAGAGTACATCAGAAATTTGATGAACCCTATACAAGAAAGGGATTAAACATTCACAGCACCCCTCGCACTCGAAAGGGAATCAATTGAAAATCTAGAGATGATAAAGATGGCACTTCAAGAAGGAAGAGCATGGGTGGAAGAGGTTGCACAAGAGGCAAATGTTTTTCTCCCTGAATTCTTGGAACATTACAAGGTGATTATATCCATCAAGGCAAGAACCCAAGCTTTATATGTGGCTTGTGAAGAATTTTATTTCATCAAAGAAAGAACAATCCCACAATTGCAAGCAATGAAAGGAGCCTCTAGGTTCATGTTGGAAAATGAAAAAGTGATAAAGATGAAGGAGGCAGATGTTGTCAATGAATGGTATTTTGCATTGGTTGCAAAACAACATGAACCCAAGCTTTATATGTTGCTTGTGAAGAATTTCATTTCATCAAAGAAAGAACAATCCCACAATTACAAGCAATGAAAGGAGCCTCTAGGTTCATGTTGGAAAATGAAAAAGTGATAAAGGCGAAGGAGGCAAATGTTGTCAATGAATGGTATTTTGCATTGGTTGCAAAACAACATACCCTTGAGAAAATAAAGTGTGATTGCCAAAGCCTTAGTGTGACAGCTCAAGCAATTCAAGATGAAATTCAAGAGGTGGTGAGGGAAACATTTCAATTCAAAGAGAGAAAAGAAGAAAACATGGAGTTGGAGATTTTGAGGGAACGGATGAAGGCTCTCTGCTTCAAGGACATCTTCCAAAGGCAACAATTGAAAAGGGTTGTAGCATTAAAAGCCTTCATAGCCACTTGCCATGACAATATGCCTGATTAGGAAATGATTCTTGCCACATGCACTACTGAGTAGAAACTCCAAAGGGTGCCAAGTGTCCCAATGGATTAACTTAATGAAGTGGTGACTAGATTCGTTGAATTTGCAAAGGGCAAAAGGGGCAAAGGAAATTATCTTCTAAACGAAGATTTGATGTAAGCCCTTGTGGCGATTAATTTTCTCATTGGTTCATAATTAGGTACTTCATTTTGATTGGCCCATTGTTTGGTGCCTTTTGCTTAGTGGACTATACCAAACCCATTTTATTATTGGCTCTTCAAAGCAATGCGATTTTTCTATTGACCCACAAGGTGGTGCTCTATTGTAATTGAATATCTGCTAGTAGTGGGTATGGGAACCCTAATTAGGGCTTTAGTGGATTAATTTGGGCCATTGATTCTAATTTAATCTTGGCCATTCATTATTCTAGAGCTCCCTATGTAAGGCTTGCACTCCTCATTTGTAAAAGAGATTGTTGGAATTTTTTTGCAAATATACTGCCAAATTTGTTCTATATTCATTGTTATGTTATGCATGGTAAATGCTTGTAGTCTTTTGGAGTATTGCATGGTGGTCTACATTCCTTATTTAGACTAAAATTTTCTTCAAGTACTTAAGTTTAGAATTTTCTTTGAATATTTTAGTTGGGTAAAAGTAATTGTGAATACACCCTTGTTGAACTCGTTTATAGACCAAACCACTAGTTGTTTACTGATTGTAAGTTTTGTCTTGCGTGGTCGGATGACATTATTATGAATTTAACTTCAATTGGTACTTGCTCATTTATTTGCATCTATATATGGGATTCATGAAATGGTAGTAATTTTAACATCTTTCTAACATCTTTCGGACATACCTTAGAAGATTGCACTAGGTGGGTGGAGTTGATGACAAGACTGTACCTAGTAGAGTAACAAATATATTCATAAGTTTCTTACATCCAAGTGTAGAAGTAGATGTTCGATTCGTAAGTTTAGGTTCATTGCATTTCATTTTGCAAGTTGGAGAAGTCAAAAATATTTTCATTCACATTTTGAAGCCATATCATTTGAAATCAAGTTGACAAAGTCCTAGTGAACTAGTGTAAGTCCTCTTGTGATACCAACATATCACATCATTACAATTGGTTTAAGTCCACCATTTGAAGGAACCTTGGCATCTCTCCTATGATCTTTTCATGCAATCTTTAATATATGTGGTGTCTTTATTCAAGAGAGGATTCAATATTTGGTGTTTCATTTTGAAACGGTTAATGTTTCATCTTGCATGTTGTAGTGGCATAAAAATCACATCAACACTCTATTTTCTTCACATTCCTATTTTCTTCCATGAATCCTTCTTTAATTCCTTTGCTCTCCTTTTTCTTCCTTCCTCTCTCTCCCCTTTCAAATGAACTATCCTCCCTTTTATATCTAATGTTGAGGGAGTCACAACTTGATACAAGGACTTCTGTCAGTCATAACTTTTGCCTTGGTTGTCCGTTTGGGCTGGAATTTTACATGCAGGCGCGTCTTCAAGAGTTGTTGAATATGTCAATCAAATATATTCCATTGGACCAAATCTCAACACATTTCTGGGGTCAAATTCCATCACACGAGGCTTCAAAATCAGCTTTTACTATTTTTTTGGGGATTTTCTAGTTTTTGTTTTTTTTAGTATCTTTCTTTTTATGCGTGTAATTGCTTAGCGAGTTGGCGGGTGATGTCACTCGGGTTAACTCTAAATAATTGAAAATTTTCGCAGTCTTTGAGATAGTTTTAGAAATGACCAAATATGGCAAAAAATGGATTTTTGTAAAAATCTGCCAAAAATGGTAAGTTTCAGATAGTAGTTAAATTAGTGTTTTTTTCTCATATTGTAGCAGCATAGTAATTTGGAGAATAATGAAGAGCATAGAATTTCCGAAATCTTAATGTTTTTCTTGTTTTCTCTTATGATTTCTATTCATGATTAAAATTTGGTTACAACATTTGGTATCAGAGCAAAAAGATGGCTGGGAGAGGAAGAGGAAGAGGATGTCTTGCCCAGATGCATAGAGATATGCAAAATCTATAGAGACAAGTAGCAGAGCTTGCAGACATGATAGAGAATCAGGGAAGAAGGGGAAATAATTCTGATGAAAAAAAAGACAGAGGCCTAGATCAACATGCAAATTATGAAGAGGAAAAACAATTAGAGCATCTGACCTTTGAAGAAAGGATACTCAAAGCATTGGAAGGGATAAATGAAAATGATGGAATTAAAAGTAATGTTTCTGATTATGCAGGTAGTCCCAAACTAGAGGGGTTGATAGATTGGTTAAATAGTATGGAGAAATTTCTTTGTGTGGAAGCCTATGAATGAGGAAAAGAAGGTTAAGTTTGCATGCCCCAAGCTAAAGGGTCATGCAATGATTTGGTTGGATCATTTATGGAAAGAAAGAACTCACAAAGGAAAGGAGAAGATAAGAACCTGGAACAAGATGGAGAAGAATTTGAGAGAATTTTTTTTTCCCAAAGACTATGCACAAAACCTTTTTTGAAGGCTTCAAAATTTGAAACAGAATCTATCTACTGTACAAGATTATACAAATGAGTTTTATAAGTTGTTGATTCGTGTTGAGCACTAGGAGACCGATGAGCAGATGGCTGCTAGGTATGTAAACGGCCTAAAATTTTCTTTTTCAGGATGAATTAAGCATGCATCAAGTTAGTAGTATGGAAGAGACCTATCGGTTCACTCTAAAGGGAGAGGAAAAACAAAGTAGGCAATATTTTCAAAGGAACAAAGGAGGGAAAAGAGTATCTGAATATCTGTTGCAAGGTGATTTAAATTACAAGCAAGGAGAATCATTTCAAGGAGTAGATAAATTAGATGATACCCAACACAACATGCAAACTCAACAACCAGGAAGAGGGTTTCAGAGGGTAGAGGTTATAATGGTGGTAGAGGATGAGAAAGCCCACAAAAGCCTTTTGTTTGTTTTAATTGTGGAGGACACAAGGCATTTGAATGCTCATATTATAACATGCAAGAAACAACTCAAGGAGGATCACCCAAACTAAACCGGGCTCAAACTGAGAATGTAGATGGAGTGGGATCTCAAGTTTCACCAGATGTAGGAGAAAACCTCATGATGAGAAGAAAAATCCCAGAGAAGGAGAAAGCACAGACTAAAGGGTTTGATAACTCATGGCTTTGAACGAATATATTCCGAACTAGATGTACTTTAGGATGAAAGGTATGTCAAGTTATTATTGATGGAGGTAGTTGTGAAAATATGGTTTCTAGAGAAATAGTGGATAAATTGAAATTACCTTGTGAAGAACATCCTCACCCTTATCATATTGTATGGTGTAAAAAGGGAAATGAAGTCACTGTTAATAAGAGATGCTTAATCAAGTTCTCCATCGGGAATACTTATAAGGATGAAGTATGGTGTGACTTCATTCCAATGGATGCATGCCATGTTTTGTTGGGAAGACCTTTTCATTATGACATGAAGGTAATGCATGATGGAGAGAAGTATACATACACCTTTTGTAAGGATGGTTTTGAAGTGATTTTATTACCTCTTAAGGCTGAAAAAAAGTTGGAAATATGTTGTCTAGAAGGGAACCTGTCAAAGAGATGAAAGCAATAAGTTTCCATTATGTACTCATGATGCAGAGAGAAGGAAGTGAGGAAGTAGACGTACTAGAAGAAGCAATTGAATACCCTTTGGAGAATGTTAAAGTTTTAGAAAATAACAGTACAAAGGAGAATGAGGATGGGTATCTTGCAGCAATGACGAAAAAATAGATTTTTGACAAGAAAATACTTTACACTTAGCAAGGCGAATCCAACAGATATCTGGTACAGTGGGAAGGATTAGCACCAACAGATAGCATGTGGATTACAAAGTGGGAATTGAAGAAGCTGGATCAGTCTAATTGGCAACAGTTTGAGGACAGGAACTTACAGGAGTTGCGCTCTTTTCAACCAAAGGAGAATGATGTAGGGACTTTTGACGGTCATAACTTTTGACTCGATTGTTCGTTTGGGCTGAAATTTTACAGGCAGATGCGTCTTCAAGAGTTTTCCAATATGCCAATTGAATCTATTCCATTGGACCAAATCTTGACCCATTTCTGGGGTAAGATTCCATCATATGAGGCCTGAAAATCAGCTTTTACTGTTTTTTTGGGATTTTCTAGTTTTTGTTCTTTTAGAATCTTTCTTTTTATGCATGTAATTGCTTGGCGAGTTGGTGGGTGATGTCATTCGAGGTAACTCTAAATAATTGGAATTTTTTTGTATTCTTTGGGATAGTTTTAGAAATTACCAAAAATGACAACAATGGATTTTTGTAAAAGTCTGCCAAAAATGGTAATTTTTGGATTGTAGTTAAATTAGTGATTTTCTCTCTCATTGTAGCAGCAGAGTGGTTTGGAGAATAATGAAGAGCATTGAAATCTGAAATCTTAATGTGTTTCTTCTTTTCTCTTATGATTTCTATTCATGGTTAAAATTTGGTTACATCACAACTCTTTATTACATATCTCTTGACCTTTCATTAAACTTAGTTAACTTGTAATTATATTAGTTATTGATTTTTTATATTTTAATTTTATTATTAAATCTAATTTTAGAAAGGGGGCATTACAAATATGTTGGGCTTCATAGTTGAACTGATTCAAGTATTCCTGCCGTTTGACATACTTTCCTCGGCCATCTTTTCGGCCATGATCATTTTCTCTGAAAGTGAAAGAACTTGGTGCAATTTGTTCTGATTATGGATTTCTTTAGATGCATTAGTTTTGAATTTTTAAGGCAAACTTCTTTAGGATTTTGATGATGCTATAAATCTCCTTATTAGAAGAATTTCATTTGTTAACCTCAGCAGGAAATACACCACTGGCATATTCAGCAATGAATACTTTCCCATCTTTTACAAAACAAAGATGTGTGCACATGCATGATCCGAAGCATCAGTATATAAAATGAACTCTTCAGTTTAAGGAACATGCAATGTAGGGAGATTCTCGATCTTTTGCTGAATTTTCTTCATGACTTCATCATGTATAGAGTTTCACCACTGTGGTTTCTTCTTTTTATGAATTTGTTGTAGTGGTTCTTGATCAAAATCTACACCTGGATAAAAGTTATTTACATTATTTCACATATCTAAAAATCCTTGCAGCTCCTTGGTGTTAAGAGGAGGCTGAAATTCAAGGATTTTGTCGTTAATGTGAGGCTAAACCTCGACTTTACCAGCATTAACAATCATACCTAGAAATTTACATGAGTTTTTACACTACTGAATTTTAGATAGGGACAGAACAATCCCAGAATTTAATGCTAATCTGTAAAATGTTTATAGATGAGATTTTGCTCATCAAAGTCTTTACTAAAAACTGGAATATCATGAATATATACACAAAAATTCTTCACAGCGACAAAAGTTTTTTTTCATTCTTTCTTGGAAATAAGAAGGCACGTTCATCAACCCAAATGGCATCACCATCTATTCATAATGTCCAAAAGGACAACTGAATGCTGTCTTGCATTGGTCCTCTATCTCTACTCGAGTCTGAGAAAAACCTGATTTACAATCAAATTGAAAGAACCTTTTTTGCATTAGCAACGGCCTATAATTTACAACCATTCTTTTTTTTCTTCCTTTTTTTCAGATTCTTTGCAGACCATAAATACATAACAGTTAAAATCAGATTGAGAGTGTACAATATACCTCCATTCTTTTAGTTCTTTAATTGCTTCTTGCATATCTGGATAATCATGAGCAGGAATAGGGATTTTCTTTTTGATTTTGGCATCAGGTTGCAATTTTATTTCCATCTCTGGCATTTCCTTTTCCCAAAACTTCTGAGGATCTTCTAAGAAAGTGTCCTTAATGATAGCAACTTTTAATTCTGGTAGTGGCTCAACTCTATTTGGGTGCTACTTATGGCTAGATATTTTTTTGAAGCATAGACAAGCGTAGGGATGCTTATTTTTTCTCCATTCAAAGGGAATGTTATGCTTTTCTTCGCACAGCTGTAGGGTATATATCTATCAATGAAATTTCCTTCTAAAAGTACAACTACAAGCATTTGCTTCATGACAAAAAAATCACATTTGAACTTCTTCCCTTCTAACTCTACTATCTGCTGGTGACATCACATGCAGTGTAGCCAGTCTTTTGAGTTAATTGTTCGCAATTGTTGGGAACTTATTCTTTATAGAAGGATTATGAGGCTCTAGTATCATTTTGAGCATCATATTGTTTGCCATTTATTATAGCAATTATATATTGAGAAAATTTTCTTGGCTCAAGCTATGGCTTGGGATTTGGAAGAACAAACATAACCATCCTAACATTTGTAGGATCTTCAATAAATGGAGGAGAATCCTCATCCTTATATTCTTCTTGTTTTTTGGAAATAAAATTGGGTATGATTCATGCCAGAATAGGATGTACTAGGGACATCATATTCTTCTTGAACAATTATAAAAGGACAAAATTGAGGATAACATGTTACTTCATCAGGTTAAGGCTGTTCTAATGAGAACTGAGAGATAGCTTGGACAATTGGATGTTCTTGAATAGGTGTTTTCTTATTAAATTTTCTTTCTTTTGTATTTGTAGTTAAAGGTGTAATTTTATAGGGGTTTTCTTTCTTGAATTTCTTTCTCATAATCTTGAAATTGCATTTGGGGCTGATGTAACGATGGCTGATAAGACCTAATTGGTGGCCTAGACTTCGTCAGGAAAGGAGAGGATTTCTATCGATCACATCCTCGTCGTTGGTAGCCTCTTCCTTTGGCTCTTCTTGTTTGGTTCATTAGTACACTGGGAATTTCTTCAATCTCTTCATCTTCTAATTACCTTTTAATCTCTTGCAGTGTTGATAGACTCAAATGTTATATTGAAGATAGAGATCTTCGTCTACAATATCCCACCACGCGATTACAAAGGGGTCAAAATAAACAGCTTTATTGACTTTATTTTTACAAGAGCAGTTAGGAGTTTTGTGGCCAGGTTTATTACAATTAAATATGGAGCAAATAATATAAAAGAATATATTATTATTGAAGGACCAAGTCGGCCAGTCCTTGAGGGAAAGAGTTATGACTCTTGGAGAGTCATCATTTATGTATAAATAAAGAGAGTGGATCTGCTCAAGGAACTCACTGAAAACATAATGTGATAAGTACTTGAGCAGAATTACAATTGCATATTCTTAATCATTTTCATCCTCTACTTGAGTGATTTATTTTAGATCACTTAGAAGCGAAATTCAAGGTTCGAATTGAAAGAAGAAGAGTAGATCCATAGAGTGAACTAGAGCAGATATTGAAGTGCGAACTATACCAATTTGGAGCAGACCTTGATAGTGAATTAAAGAGCAGATTGGAGGCTACTAAGAACAGAAAAACTAGGGCAGAATTCAAGGACCATTTAAGCAGCCCTAAAGGTTGAATTAGGGCAGAATTGGAGCACCCTAAAAGGGTGAATTAAGGCAGATCAAGAGGCGAACTAGGGAAAATTGGAGCAGCCCTAGAAGAGCGAATTGAAGACCTTCAAGAGCTGATTCATAACAGTCATTGAGGACAACATTGAGAGACTAATTTGAAGAATACAAAGTGCAGATTTGAAGCCAACAAAAGGATAAATTCAGACCTTCAAATCCGGGTATTATCTTTCTTTACTTGAGAATATTTATTATATCCTGTGTCT
>MU225256.1:799998-814787 GCA_018584345.1 Thuja plicata | reverse complement strand
AAGGACCAAGTCGGCCAGTCCTTGAGGGAAAGAGTTATGACTCTTGGAGAGTCATCATTATGTATAAATAAAGAGAGTAGATCTGCTCAAGGAACTCACTAAAAACATAATGTGATAAGTACTTGAGCAGAATTACAATTGCATATTCTTAATCATTTTCATCCTCTACTTGGAGCGATTTATTTCAGATCACTTAGAAGTGAAATTCAAGGTTCGAATTGGAAGAAGAAGAGCATATCCATAGAGCGAACTAGAGCAGATATTGAAGTGCGAACTATACCAATCTGGAGCAGACCTTGATAGTGAATTAAAGAGCAGATTGGAGGCTACTAAGAAAAGAAAAACTAGTGCAGAATGGACAATTTCAGCAGCCCTAAAGGTCAAATTAGGGCAGAATTGGAGCACCCTAAAAGGGTGAATTAAAGCAGATCAAGAAGGGCGAACTAGGGAAAATTGGAGCAGCCCTAGAAAAGCGAATTGAAGACCTTCAAGAGCTGATTCATAAGTCATTGAGGACAACATTGAGGGACTAATTTGAAGAATACAAAGTGCAGATTTGAAGCCAACAAAAGGATAAATTCAGACCTTCAAATCCAGGTATTATCTTTCTTTACTTGAGAATATTTATTATATCCTGTGTCTTAGTATTTGAAAGACCTCTATAGATTGTATATTCCTTGCTATAATCTGGACACATTAACAAAGTGGACGATAGAGGAGACGACTATATAAAAATAGGGAAAATCTAAAATATATATGGAAATTTTAAATATTTATATGAAAACATGGATAAAGCATGTTTGTATACATTATAGAACCTTAACATATAAGGCTTGTGTTAAATAATTAAAATTGAGTGTTCACATGAAAGTCGAAGTCAAACAAACTATCAAAACTCAAACATTAATACTATGGAACAGCTAGGGGATGCATTTCGAAGTTTTCGAGTTTTCGGGAAATCTATATGAACTTTCTAGTCGAGCAACTTATATCTTTCAAATTTATTGCTTTGTTGGTGTTGTGTTTGAGCTTTGGATTGAATGCTTAGGTATTGGGATGATATTTTTTATATGAAGATTTGGTGGAGATCTACATTATATAGCCAAAGCTTTTGGCGGTTTGATAGGACGTGGTGTGGTTTGTAGTGTAGTCTGTATACTTAGATCTGAACTCGATAGACCCCAAATTTTGACTTGGTGAAAACTCGGCCATTCACTTGCACTTTAAAAAATATCAACTTTAAAATAGTCATGTTTTGGCGTTTGAGAGCATATTTTTAAATGCGGCGGGCATGTTTTTCAATGTATAGTCATGTTTTTTGTGCCCACACTTTGAAATAGAACAAATATTAGGGCACGTGACAAGGACAATAAGATACTAGTTTTTGCAATATTTTGGGCATTTATTATTTTGTTTTTCTTGCATTTTGGTGAATGTTTTGTTTCTACTTGGGTTACTCATTTCAAGATTCTTCTTGTGTGTACTTGTTGAGTATGCTAACTATGGTTTGTAGGACATCTCTCTATGATCTAAGTTTCATCATAGCATACAATTTTATTCACATGTCATTGTAGTTGTAATCTTTTTCAAGCTTCGTCAGATCACTATGTTGTCTTTAAGCATGGTGATTGTTTGTTGTAATTTCACTTTATTGTTTTTATTAATAATAAATCAATGAATATAACTTTTAAATTTGAACTTCTATTTGATATGAACTTGGGACAACTAAGTTTATCATAGGCATGAAGATCATGAAGGACAGAGTGATAATAAAATTTTGGATCAGCCAAGGAAATTATGTTTTCTAAGTTTTGTAGTGGTTCAGTTTATAGAATTGTAGATAGGTGAGTGTTTTTCAACAATAGATGAGATAGAGGACATGAACCATGTCCCCTATACAAATGCAACTAGTGGTTTTTTAAATCAATAGTTAACATTGGACCAAACATTGCTTGAGTGGGAGTCCTAAGTATATGTCTGTTGTGGACAAGTATTGGATTGTATGTAGAAGGTCTTCATGTATCGTCGAGACAAGTTTGAGTTGACTTGCTACTTGAGGAGGTAGAGCTTTAGTATGACAATGGAGATTCAAGGATTTTTAAATTTTGTGTTTAAGATATATGAATAGAAAAAAGTTTGCTTGCAAGTATGTGTTTGACCTGTTTTTTGGTGTGGTTGGTTGGATGAGTGAGAGATAGGCGTGGTTACTTTTTACACAACGCTTTCAATGGTAGATTACATGGTATCTACTTAGGCATGCACGAGGGAATTTGGCTTTGGTGCTTGTTTTCTAGTATTGGATTAGAAGTAGGATTCATTTGTGACAATCAAAGTGCCACCAATGGTAGAGAACATTATTTTCATGTGCAAGTGGAGCATTTTGATGTGTAGTTATGGATGTTATAGATGCTTTGACAAAGATTATGAGGTAGAGAAGATTGGCATGGCTATTAGCATCATGCCAATAGTGGTTTGTTCACTTGTTTTGGTTTTCATTTTGCTCTTGCATTACATACAAGTGAGAATGTTAGGACTAGGGGACAAGGTACGTGGTACACCTTGCAAGTCCTACGTCTAGTTGGGACTATTTAATATTTTTAAATATAAAATACTGTACTCATTTGAAAATGGAATCCAACTTGAATGTAATCTTGAGATTTCATACTAGCAATCATTGCCAGTTATAAATTCTACTCTGATTTGTATAAAAGCATCTATGTCATTTAATGTGTAAGACCATCAATGACATTGTATAATGCATAAAGAAATTTTCATGCATAAGAGCATGTAAAAGGGAGTTACGAAGTGGATAAGGAAAGTCATAGAAGATCCCTGACCAGTTTACAAGTTGTAAAATTGTTGCGTAAGAACTTCTGTCAAGAAGTTTGAATGGACCATAATGGAACCCCCAAATCTTTTAAGCCAAATATTTTTACTTAGGAGCGTGAGTGGAACATGGGAATCTTGGATCAATTTGTGGACCCAAAAATGCCCACTGTTTTGGCCCATGGTATTGGAAATCGCGAGTGGTTTCTAAGATTAACTTTGCATCTATATTAGATGTTTGGGTTGCAAGTATTCGACACTTGTTTATGTAGGGTTGTGTTACTAGAATCCCTATAGATTGTATAGTGTTGATCTCATTGAAGCACCTAGGTCATGATAATGTATTGTAACATATAGTTACTGATAATACATTGAGTGTTTGTTATAGAGGCTGGTTTTTCTCTTTGCAGGGTTCTTCTAGGGGTATATTAGTGTATTGTGGTTGTTCTATTCTTTTTCTCATTTTTTCTCCAAATCTTGCTCTTTTTAATTGTTGTTTTGTATGCTGAAATGTTGTTTAAATAATTTAGATCAGATAACTTGCAAGTGTCTCCTAACAGGGTTAATGTAGGAATCTTTTGCATATTTTTCATTTGATATCATTGCTTAGTCTTAAGTTTTGGTGCTAGTGAAGTTTGTGGGCATATTTCCTTCTATGTGAAAATGCTTTCAGGATGATAGATAGTTATACCATTCATGAGATTGAATTGAGGGTTAAATCTTGAGAACTTGTAGCCTTATGAGCCTTCTATGTTGAACAAACAAAAGAGAAGCAATCACTATTTTCTTTGAAGGATTTGGGTTTTGATGGACAAGGCATACTCTTAGAAGATTTAGTTTGGCAAAGAAAGACAAGGGAGACTAGAAAGAGGGTTTGAGAGTCTTGGAAAGTAGTCCCATGGCTAAAAGGTGAACCAAGAAAGGTGGTACTTCAATGAGAAAGTGGGAGAACTCTTCCTACTCATTTTTTTGCTAGGCTATTTGGGACAAAAAGCCTGGTTGGGAAGGGAGATGTGATTCGTAAGGATCCCAGAAAAAGTATAAATTGTGAACATTAAGTTGCCTTTTGGAAAATCAATGGATTTTTTTAGGTTCTAACCCACACTTGCAAATTTGAACCTAATCAAAATGATAACAAGATGATTGCAGTGGCTTGAATCCACACTTATAGGTTGATTCCCGATTGTTAAGGGATTGGAATAAAGCATTGCCCTCTCTTCTTGTAGCTTAAGTAGGATCATTTTAGGGCCTTCGAGGCCTTTTGGAAATTGAATATCAAAAAAATTTGGTTCGAATTTGCAATTGCAAATTTAAACATAGTTGTAATAACAACCAGGAGATTACACTAGCTTGAACACACACGTACAGTTTTGACCCAACTGTTCAGGGAATGAAACCAAACAATTTCCTTTCCTCTTCTAGCTTAGTGAGGATCCTTCTAGGGCATGGGAGGGATGGTCCCCTTTCTAGCACAAGTATGAGTTTGTCGTTATGTAAGATCCCCTACCAATATTTGTCCTTAAATATTCAATAAGTCCCGAAGGAATTTTCTCAAACAATTGTCTTTCAACGATTGTCCTGTAATTTCTGATTTTTCTTGCACCAAATCACATTACAAAACACAAACACTATGTATTGTAATTCCGTCAAATACTTGTCATGCTTAGTCACAAAATACTGATTTTTCCTTAAAGGTATTTGCAAGAACATTACTTCATCATGCTGTCATAAAACATGCTGGCAAATTCTAACAAAACATTTGTATGATAAGGGTATCCATTTATTACTTGTGAAGACAAGAAACATACACTTGCAGCCAAACAAACTTCACCAAAATTCAGATTTTAATAATGGCATTTTAACAAACAGTTGGTGACATGCATTTCGTCAAACATGTAGACTTGCTTTTAAGAAATTGCATTTAAATCTTCATGAAGAAGGCAAATGACTAACCAGTTATGAGCAGATGTATTTCCAGATTTATAGAGCAATATACAACGAACTTTCAGATTGCCAAATCAATCTCAGAACTTAGTTCAAGTAGCCGTATTGAATAGATGAAGGCGTGGATGTTGGGGAAGCAGACATACTAATGCATAGCCATCCAAAGTTCTGATTTTTGCCCAGTGAATCACTAAACCAAATAGCTGTTTATTACCAGTGCAGCAGCATTGTTCACGACACTATTCACGTCACTGTTCACGTCACTATTCACATTACTGTTCACATCACTATTCATGTCACCTTCAATCTGCATTATAGCTTCTTATTCGAACCAAAACTTTTGCCATTAAGTCCAGATGTGAACTCCGTATGAATCCAACAATCTTTGAAGGAGTGGGTTTTCGTACAAACCTTCTTGGTTCCAAGGGTTTCTGTCCTTAGAACAATCCAGTCACTGTATCTCAGCAACAAGAGAAATAACTTCAAAGAAATAATCTCATAACATTCTCTTCAATGAAGACCAAGTTCGTTTATAAAGACTTCCCAACCTCCAAGTGAACCTCTACACTCAATGTGGGATAAATTGTCCTTTATTTTTTTTAATTCCTTCTTATGAAGTAGCTTCTCGAACAAACTGGAGAGCTTTATTAAATAAAATGACTTTATATTGTCATTTTATAAAGTCACTTTATGAAAACAACTTAAATACTCTTTAACCCCCTTTAAGTCATCATATCATAAAGTCATTTAATATAAGGAATATTATTAAAGTTAAACTTTATTTAACTTTAATAATTTAACTTAAATCATTAAACCCATGATAATTGTCAATATCAACTCAGGGGAATAATCTATCCACTTTCCAAATATAGATATGATGCCAAGAGATCACCTCGATGACTTACTATAAATAGTAAGTATGAGCAAAACATCCAAGTGACTTGTAAAAAATAGTAAGTCTGAAGTGTCCTGAATGATCTCCAAAAGGCTCACCACAAATAAAAACTTGGACGCTGAGCTGAATAATATTGAAATAAGCATTAAAATTTGGGGACATTACACGTTAGCCTATTTCTCCATGGTCCCGTAGGCTAACTGGGACATTTAAGGGACTTTGAGGCCATTTGGCCTAGGCATTTTTTATCGCAAGCCAATTTGGAGGTTTCTCGATGCAATTTTGGGCATACTTACTATTTCTAGTAAGTTATTTTGGCATGGTCAGGATCTTCAGTGACAGTGTCATGTCGATGGTAAATGATTAATATCAATAGAAGGTTTTACTATCATTGCTATGATTTATGCATTAATAAAGTTAGTTTATTAATCATATTGCTTAAGATAGCTATTTCTTCTATATTGCAGTTGCCAGGAAAGGTTCGATCTAAAGGTTTGGTTTTGAAAGTGGAGTGCCAAGGGTTAAGTCTGATCAGCTGTCAAAGATTGAGTATTTCCATTGGTTTTATTGCAATCCAAGGCTGCCATACATGTTCAGGAGTCCTTGCAGCAGTGCCGTACTGTTTCGGAAACACAACTAGGGTGTCGTACTTGTCGATTACTGCCGTTGATTCTAGAGCCATAGACATATCATTGGAAACTATCTTGCTGTTATTGCAGGGGGTTATTGTTATCACACCAAGTGCTGGGGCATCTTGGTGATTCATGTGATTGTTTGCATCTTAATAAGATTGGGTTCATATTTGAATTTATATCTGAAATTGCCTTCTTGGAGGAAGCGCCCAAACTTGCCTTGGCATGTGGAGCTGATTGTGGGAATTTCTGGGCATTGTGGTCTGCATATTCTTTTTGAAGCTTGCTCTTGCAGACTCGCTGAGATTCGTTACTGAGTATTCTGAGCCTTGGTTCTTGTACTTATGACTGGTGATAACTGGGAAACCTTCAATGCAGACCAGTAGCTACCTGTATGAGCAATTTGTAGATAATTTGAGGCGTATCAGACCTAAGATGGTGAGTAAAGTTACCTTTCTGGAGGTATTTTATGCTTAGTTTTTCCTGTGAAATGTTTACTTGTACCACAAAGTTGAAAGACACGGAATATCTATTTTTATGAACAGCAGTTCCTGTAGCTTTAGATTTCAGTTTTGATGGTGTTTAAGTCGCTTTTCATAAATGTAGGTTTTTTTTAAATACTTGGGAAACAATCAAATCAGATTATTACTTGCGATTCCTTTGTGTTGGTAAACCATTATATGCTAACTTTACATCAGCAAAGACAAAAAAATTTGGGGTGGTTACTACAGCATGCAAACTGTTTGTTTAAATGTTGGTGAACTGAATTAAGGCGATTGGCAACAAAAAAATTTAGTGGCAAACAGGGTAGGCCATTAAAGCTCCAGCTTTAGAAACAACAATAAATGAAGGTGGAGAGTATGCGTTTTGGCATGAGTAACAAGAATTGAGTATTGCAGTGAAGGAAACGTTGAATTCAGCTATTAATAATTTGTAGAGGATTGACAGTTTAGTTAAGGAAAATTATTGTGTTATCCACTTGTAATTGTTCTTCCAATTATTAACATCAAGGTAGACAAACACTTCTGCTACCAAGCTGGATTTCACCTCACGATGTTTATTGTGTTGAATCTTCTATTTCCGTATGCTATTTTCTGGTTTTCAGCAACATTCTTCCCTTTTCAATAGTCATTTTTTTGACCAAATAGAATAGTGAATCAATTAAATGTGGTTTCGAATTGTGACTATATTTGGGAGTTTACTGATCAATATTAGTTTGAATAATGATCTAGCTGAAATTTACTCACTTGTTGCTTCAAAATTATCTTGGAGTTGTTTTGAAGGATGTAATTATGCTATAAATTAATCTCACATCTACATCCATTTATGGTGTAGAGATGTGAACAACTGCTTTAATTAATCTTTGATTAGAGTGTTGAGAGAGTATCATCAGTGGAAGCAACATGCGACATAATGTACCAGCTAGATTATGTCTGTAGAAAACTTTTTGTGACCTTTTATGCAAATTTTATCCAACGGTGACCTGAAAATTTTACTAAAAGATAGAGATTATCTCTTATTTTTGATCGGTAATATATGATTTTATTAATATTAATATAATAACGTCTGAGATACAAAGCAGGGGATATCCCTGTGCAAAATGAAAGTATTCTGCCCCTTCCCTTAACCACTATCCACCCATAAACTTGAAGGACAGACATATACAGGTATAAACACCCGGACCAGCATCCATGACAGTAAGTACCCAAACACCATTATGTTTCATTGCCCTTTATTACCAAACAGGGCATAAACATTTATACTATCACTGTCTAACTACTATCCAACCTTAAACTAAATACCCAGGCATCATTAAAATTCAAAGCCCTTAACTACCAAAATAGGTAAGTGACAACTATGCTAACATAACAGAGTTTCAATACAAAAACACAAAAAGGAATGTCCAGTGGGAGAGCCGGTGCCTTATGCGATCTTTGCCTAGACCATAGAGCCCTTGCTTTGCTTTTCCTGTGAGCCTGTGGCCATGGATTTCCTTTGTTCTTGGTCCTCATCCCTTCTTGAACCTCCCTTTCCTTCTTCCTCTTCTCAGTTTCCCTGGCTTTAATGTGGCCCTTCAACAATTCCCACCCATCTCAAGCCTCATCATACCGCTGCTCCATGTTTGAATTGGCACTGCAAACCTAATCTCACTTCCGTTCTCCATCTACTCGCTAGTCACCTTCAATGGCTCTAAATCCTCTTCCCGGTTCCGCCACCGCAACAATGGGGATGAGCTCCCCCAACCATTTCGGCTTCACACAAGCTTTTAGCACCCACACGATTTCCTCCTTGGAACCCAACTCCAATGCCCATGCTAACATCATGGATGCTATATCAATATTCGACTTGCATCTCTGCTCAGAATTCAAATACTCCTCACCAAGAAGTAGGTCGATAATCTGCCAAAATTGGGGATTATCAGTGATAAATATGCTTTCCAACCTTTTCCTGATGATCTCCCCTAAAAAACATTGCTGTTGTCTAGCGGTGCGCAAGATGAAATTGACTTCCATTCCTACTCTTCCAGACCAGAGCCTCTCTACAATAAACCAAGTGATGGCAAACTAAAACAATTTATGTGGAATAAAAGGAACCTCGCCACGTTATCATGTGTTCTACATATCTTCCTCTAGAATCTTCATTGGAATGAGCACTGAGGTACTCCAAGTGGCGTACGCGTGTGCCTCGAATGGGGGAGCCGTCAAGTCACATTATGCACTCATTAATAAGCCATTTCCAATCGTCCCATACGGTATAATTACCAACCATAATAAAAACAAAAGCCTTCAACACTGACTTCTAACGGCTACAAAACATTAAAATTTGGACAACTTAATACTCCCATTCAGACACCCTTTTGAAGATTATTAAGAATTGAAATTTAAAACCCCTCTCGTAAATGGATTCAAACTTGCTATTGGGTATGAGCGTCCTCATCACTATAATTAGTTTCCAACTAACCAGGGGTCTATATCCAGCTCCTTACTATCAATTTCTTAGAAATCCTCTATCAATTCATCCGTCGGCAAGTCTTTCAAGGATAGAGCAAATTTGGACATGGTATCTGGAATCTCATTTCCTTCTGGTTTCACATGCGTAATCTTGAAGTCTGAGAAGGTTCCTATTAAGGAATTGATATTATTTATATATTTATTCAAATGCCACACTCCAATTTCTCCTTTAATAATTGTGTTCACGACGATCTGAGAATCCACTTCTAAATGAAGCCCATCCACATTCAGTTTTTGGCTGGCTTGACTGCACCGATAGCTGCCCGGACTTCTGCTTCATTGTTAGTCCCTTCCTCAAGGTGTTGAGCTTCTAGCAATAAAATATTTCCTTTGGAATCTCTTGCCATGTAACCTGCTCCTGAAGGGCCCTGGTTGCCTTTTGAAGCACCATTGAAGTTCAGTTTAATCCAACCCTGCTCCAGAAGTACCCATTCCTCTCTCACAACCCCTTGAAAACATGGATTAACCCAACTCTGCCCATTAACGGGCCAGATATCATCTCACATTAAGAATGTAGCATAAGTTAGTTTTATAATTGGCAATGGTAAAGAGGATGTTAATTGCAGTCAGCTAATGTGGAATATCTACAATGATAGTTATAGACAATCACATTCATCTTGGTAATAAACGTGCGTCAACTGATTTTAAAGGAAGTGAGAGGAATTATTTAAGATGAGGGATTGCACGAGGCTGCTATCATATTTTGGAATTTTCTTTTCATATTCAATCTTCATTTTTAGTTTTAGTTTATTTTTGGATCCACTGGATATTTGGAGTTCCTTAATTCTTATTTTACTTTTGTTGCCAAGGTGTGTTTTCTTATACAGACATAGTTGTGCAAATATATCTATGGACACAGACATAAATATGTGTGTGTGTGTTTGCGTGTTTCTGTATTTTAGGTACCATGCTTCTAAGTGCATTTATGCAATTAATTTATAAATAACCATTATAATGGATTGTTCGCAATAGCTGATTGGATCTTTTAAGTTTCCTTATGGTGGGGTCTACAATGCATTGTTTTCTTTTGCTGACAGTTAGGTTTGTACAACGAGCTCTAAACTGCAATCCTAATACATCTTTCATGGATCATGTAGTCTGCCCTGTGATGTTTGATATTTCTTACACAGTTAACTACAAATTCTTTTTTAATTTATTTAATGTGGGTACCCTAAACCTGATGCTATACATTAAAATTAAAAGTATTCTGTGTTACATGGAACTTCAAAACTATTCAGAAGAGTAAAGTTTTCTGAATCATAAGAAATAAAACATTGTGTAGTTTGGGAGTACTCTTTTACTGACGTTCATTTGTACTTTCAGATTTTGGAAAAATCTGACTATATGATACTCCACGGCAAACCATTCATAAAAAAAACTGGTATATGTTTCCTATAAATATGTTTCAATAGATGCTTAGGATCCCTAACTTTCTTTTATTGCATTAATGTTTAGTTCTTTAGAGGCACTTTCACAATATTCAATTATATTCTAACTACATTTGTTGAATTTTGTTTCTAATAGGTTGGCGAAAGATTGCTTTTTACTTCAATATTTCGCTTGAGATTAAAGACAAGAACATTCAACTTGATCAAAATTCTAATGTACTTCGGGCTGAATTTGTTGCTCGTGCAAGCATGCAGTATGTGGTATTGTTGTAGGCAAGTCTATTTTTTAAAGGCTATGGTATCATATTTATATAGATTTCTAGGCGAATTCAGTGATTATACCACAATATCATTGTCTCTATCTAGGGGTGGAAGGTTTTCAGATGGATGGGGTTCTTGTGATCGTGGAGAGAAGAAATATTCCAAGCCAAATCATGATATCCCAAGCACAGCTGAGACAAGGGCCAAAACTAGAGCTGTTCAGGTACATGTTAACCTTGTTAGAGCTTGTGAGAACATATTCTCTTCGCTTTTATAACTGATCATTGTGAGTTTCTTATTCATATCAATGTGGTGTTTAGGTATCTTAAAAACTTTATAGTTTATATCAGTCTATAACACAAGATTATCAGTTTGTTTGTTATAACATTGTGGCGTCTAGGTGTTGGCTAAACATATTGTAAGTCACTGTGACCACAACTTACAAAGCTGTAAATTTAGGCAACGCCAAGTGAGATTACTTTCTCCTCTCAGCAATAGGGGAGGCTCCCTTCTTACCGTAGGTGGCTCCAACAAGGACTTAACTGGAAATTACAAAATAGGGTGGTTCTCTTAAACTATTCCTCTTTTTTGAGGAATGATTTTACAAACAACTTACAAACGCTAAAACTTAACAAAAAGTACTTGTTGCTACGATAATATCGATGGCTTGTGAGTTGATATAAGAACAACACATAAGACACCAATCTACTTTTATATGGTTGGAATAGTTGCAGAAACCCAAAGTCTTTTGCACTTATCCCGAATGATGATTTAATAACTTGAATAAATGGTAAGGCACAAAGTCTCTTACCAAAAACTCACTAAATTCTATGAAATTACTTAACACTGAAGCACAAAGTCTTTCAGCCTTAAGTATTTGAAGCCACTATCAACTATATCAATTTGCCCTTATGCAACACAAAGTCTCCAAAAACTCAAATTGAACAATAACTCTGAATGCTATATGTAGCTCAAAGTCTGCAAGATTGAATTTAAATCCCCCTTGAACAAAGCATAAAGCTCACAATCAACATCTAGAAAATGTTGTCACATAACACCTTGAATCAACACAAAGTTTGAAAGCAAGTTGCCTCTTTTATTGAAAGCAATTTTAATTACATGCAAGCACAAAGTCTTAGAGTGCATATACAAATTGGCAGAGTTTTCTTGCATTGCCAAAAGATAAAAATTACAATGAAACTCCCTACTATATATAGGTGAGGGGCTGAGAGAGAAATGTGGGAGAAACCCAACAAACTTTGACTAATTCCCTAACTAACTTTGACTTGTTCAAACTGCAGGTCTTAACAAACTTGATCTGCAGTTGGATTACATGCAATCACTTTACAAGTGAAAATCCTCCTATAATTACAACTTGTTCCCAATTACATGTAATTTGTCAATAACAAAATCACAAAATGCATGATGAAAATAAACCACACCATCCTTTGTTGGTCTTCATGCTGCTACATGATGCTCTGTGGTTGAAGTACTCAATTTTGGCGGAAGCATCTTGAGCTGGAACAGGAAACTACATCCTTGATTGTTCTGCATCATAATGGTCGTTACTGGGAAAGCATCTTTTCATGTTTCATGACCATCTCTGTCTTGAAAGCATTCTATGCCTGCAATCATTCCTTTCTCTGTATGACTCCATCATGTTGTCGTTCTTGCCTCGTCCCTCTTTAGTCTTGAAATTTGTTTGCAAAATAAGACCAATGCCATCATTTGCTGATTAGGTAGATCATACGGGCACATAAGAGAAGTCGTGGATCTTTCTTCCAAGCTAGAACTTTGTAAATCTAGAGCTATGCACGTTGGACAATAAAACCTTGAGGGAAAATGGAAGGAATCAGCTTTTAAAATGGGGAAAAAGATGAATTACAGGGTTTTTCTTGAGCACTGTAGGTGGATGAAATGCAAATGTTTGATATAGAAATGAGATGCAAGTGCGTATATATACAAGTGGATGTACTTCTTACTCATAAGTGGGGTTTTTAAATACAATTACAAGTAATTTTGGAAAGGTTTTCTACCTGCAAACGGGTTTTTAAAGCCCACTTGCAGGTTGGAAAGAGACTTCATTTTGTGCTTGGAAGACACTTGCAATTGGGGTTTTAAAGTCCACTTGCAGGTAAGGGAAAAGCTTAGCTCTTTCTAACAAAATAAACTTACAAATGGGGTTTTAAAATCAGTTTGCAAGTGGGGAAAATATACATTCTTGAAGTTCTTTCTTTGGAGGAAGATCTTGCATTTCCTCTTGCATTTTTTCTTGGGAAGAACTTGTATTCCATTTTTGGGAAGAAATTTGTGTTATTGGGAAAACACATTCAATCGTTAATGCCCAAAACCTTATACACAGATCTCTCCAAATGTCATTTTCCACTTTAAGGAGAGAAAGAAAATCAAAAGCCTTCTCAAAACGCCTCAAAGGAGAAAAAAATCGCTGCAAACAATGCTAAAAATCCACCCACGCAAGCATTCTTATAAGCATTTAAAAAGCCAACTCAAATCAACCCAAAACACCTTCTCCATAAATGCGATTTGCAGTCTTGGAAGGTCTCTTGACAAATGGCAAAGAATGAAAACCGAAATGCATTAGAATAGCATTCCAAAGACTTCTTCAAACAACAAAAATGTGGTTCATGCTGTGCATTGCAAATCGTCTTGCAATAGAGACAAAAGACGATGCCTGTAGAGTAAAACACAATTTGTATTGCTTATTACAAGCTGCAAATGATTTGATTTTGCCCCAGGACGGGCCTTTGAAACCACGCTACAAGTTAGAATGTGTTTCTTCCCTTTTAAAATCGCGTGAATGCCCTAGATGGCCTTTCAAATCCACAACGCAAGTGCTGGAAACGTGTTTAAACAACAACGATGGGCTTTTATATTGACGTTGTTGAGATTTTAAAATCGCTACAAATTTAATAGCACTACCTAGATTGAATATGGTATGTGTTTTTCAAATGCAAAAATCTCTCTTTCATTTATATTGGGAATGAGGCTAGGAGAGACATGTCCCGGGACATGATGGGACATGTCTATTCATTTTAATTTAATTAATCTTATAATGTTTCATCAATCAATTATTAATTTAGAATAATATAATAGATTAATATTGAATATTAAATTTCATATGATTAATAATAATATAATATATATTATTATTAATCAACTTATATTATATGTATTCTAAATGATCATACGACTGAAGCGACAAACATTAACACTCCCTCTTAGCTAGGGAGGATGATCAAACATAATGTGTAGTGGTCTCCCGTGTCAACACTTATGACCCTCACCATAGCTACACAAAACATCAACACTCCCTCGTAGCTAGAGAAGATAAAATCCATCAAGATGCAAGTCACAATAAATCCATTAATTTTGAAAGAGGAGATATCGCCTCACTGTGATATCGGGAGATATGGTATATGCAGGAATATCAAGTCACATGATATTCACCATAGCTCATAAATATCCATGGTATGTGCAATGACATCATGTCTCATGATGTCTACCATATGGATACTAAGTTTACGTAGAGACATGTCTCATACGGTCCAATCAATATGTAATGCTAAGTTTAGAAGGATCCTAATATGATCCATATGGATACTAAGAAATCACATATCACATAACTCGTGATATGAAGTATCACCTAACTCGTGATACAAAGTATCACATATCACATAACTCGTTATATGAAGTATCACCTATCTCGTGATACTAAAGGATATAATATACTCGAGAACATTACATTCTCCTTATATATCCCAGTTATGGTATGTGCACTGACATTAAGTCACATAATGTCTACCATATGGAT
>MU225256.1:745576-799029 GCA_018584345.1 Thuja plicata | reverse complement strand
ATCCAACAACTTATCCATCTATCTAGGAATATCATGACCTAGATATCTGCATAAAAGCCTTCTAGCCCACATACATGGAACTACATCATTTGAATTGCAATCCTTTGGCTTTTTATAGTTTCCTGGTTACCAGGGAAACCATCTCAATATGGCCCGCCCTTCTAAATCAGAATGATTAAGATTCTTGAAAATCAATTTTGGGAGATCCTCTAGTAGCTCCCTCTGTCACGAAACATACATGGCCCCAATCATGAAAATATCTTGCTCCAAGAGACTCATCATCTGGTACATGATCATGTTGAAATTTTGATCATAACATTATTCGTAGGAGTAGTTTCTCGTACACAAATGTACTTGTCTGATTCCATAGTAACATGAGTGAATGTAATAAACTGTGGATTTATCCCCAGGCTTGGCAACACCAAACATTCATGATAATCTGGCCTCCATCTGAAGCTCCAAGTACATACATCAACCTCTTGACCTTCTCATCCAAGGTTGCTTCTTATAGATTGTTAGACTCCCTCTAAATCTTATGTCCATCTTCAATCAAGTTATCTTTCCCTTGAATGCAATTTCTTATGCATCTTGATCTGTCCTGAAAGTATTTCAAAGAGAGATTATAAATCGTTCATAAAACTAAACTATCTCAAAGGGAAATACCAATGATAGAAGTATACAAGATTTACTATCCCAATTTTATAGCATGAATTAATGACTCATAAAATTTATAATCAATATTCAAGGGCATAATCATAAAATACTTATCTCTTGTAGTCAAAGAGTTACGCCTTCTAGGCAATACTTGAACCCATTTTGAGCAACAGGGCTTTCAATTGAAATTTGGGCCAGTCCTCCTGAAGATTAGAGAGCAGAGAGTCTTCCCCGACAACTCTGGTTTTGATTGAGCATTGTTTACCAATGTGGGTTTCCTCTCTCTTTTGAGTTGACTGAATTGTATTGACTGGACTTAATTTTCAATGTTAGCAGCAATAACTCCTCATCTTTTTGATATCAATGTATCTCACAAGAATTGAAGATGCGTCAAATTCTCTTCATACTCAAGTTAATGCATCCTGCAAAATTCTTTCATATCCTTGTGATTGTAATCATATCAAACTCTCACAGGTAAGAAGAAGCCACGATCTTGACAAGAAACTTGGCCTCTACATAGCAACAGATAAACCCTCCACAAGTATATCCATGTTTAGCTCAAGCGATTGCAGGAGTATTTGATCTCTTTTGATTCTTGGGAAGCTTGGAAACTTCTTCCCCAACTCATCACTTACAATGATCGCCCATCCTCGATTTATTGCAATGTTCCTTTGCTAAATGGTTTCTGCTTCAATTGACTTTTATTTTGGGCGCTGCAAGTGCGGGCCCCACAATATCACTGTCACTGCTGGTATCAAATCGTGGTCCCAACAATGTTTAATGTCCAATGGCCAATAATAAGGGCCTGTACAACTCGCTTCACTCATTGAAGCACAATAAGACTAAGATTTATTCTCTTAATATGTTCGATCCTCTCTCATATATCGATCTACTCATATATATATATATATATATATATATATATATATATATATATATCAATTTGCTCTTCTATATCGATTTGTGACTTGGTCTTCTCATAATGTCAAAAGGCATATGTTATATCATTTGACAACAATCTCTAATATGTTGCATGTAATATGCTTATGAGGGATGGATCCTTAACACTTGAAGGAATACATGATTTCTGATTTGATTGATAATTCAACCTTGAACCACTCTTTGCCAGAAATCGCACCATTCTATTTCTCTCCATAATCGAAGTTGAGCTTCATACAACTTATATGTCCATAGATTTGATCAAGTATGAAATCGGATTATATGCGATTAAAACCCCCGTCTTTTGTGTAGTGCGAGCCAAGGGATTTATAATGGAGATAAGAGATAAGGGAATATTTCTCTTTGAATCCGCCGCAAATATGCAAGAATCACTTACTTGGGATGAAACTTTCGTGTGGGGAAGGCAGTGGGCACCTTGTCCATCCAAACATTGAGAACCGCTGCCGTTTTTTTTTTTGTGTTCTGTCCACCTGGGGCAACACCCCAGTTTGAGATGCTGACATGACACAGGCAACCTGCCAGAGCTCTTCTTTGACGTCCGACGTGGATGTCGCAACCGTTTTACAGAAGTCCACGAGGCCGAACAACGCCGTGTCGCTGATGTTATCCGCAAAGGCCGTGATCAAATATGCATTTTTCGACTGGAAGCACTGAAACAACCGATCGTCCACAAATATGACATTTTTTAAATCACTTCCAAGCTTGCAAAGATCTTTCACGAAAATAGCTGGAATTCCCGGTAATTCTATGCAATTCCTTCTGGTAAGGCGGTGCTTTATTTTCCCTTGTGGATCGAGCTTGTCCAGTATTGGATTGCATACGTCGATCCGGCCGTTGTAAAGATTACTATTTTGTAAAGCTCTGATAATTCCTGCAGCAAATTTTTGACTCTGGGCCTCTTCAAGATGTAGCATTTCCTGTCTTTTCCCTCGGCATGAAATTCTACGACAAAGTCAAATCTTTGTTTGGGATAATTGGTCGAATGTATGAGTGTGTTGTCCATGTCCAAAACTAGGGTTTTCTTGTTCATTTTCAGATTTGCATGGAGGTAACGTAAAAGCTTCCTCATTTGCTGCCGAACGAGTTTTGTCTTCCAAATGAATTCGGGCTGCCAAAAGGTGTAAGCTATCATGAATCATCTTGGCTTCCAAATTTTGCAATTCTACAATACCTTCTATCTTGCTAATATTTTTGGATTTATTAGCAGTATCTCCTGTATCAAAAGCCCTCCATTTTTATCTACTCGAAATCAATTTGTTGTTTTTAGTGTATTTATCTTCTACATTTGCAATTGGGCTCTGATACCATGTTGAGATTTTAGAATTGCTACAAATGTAATAGCACTGCCTAGAGTGAATATGGTATGTGTTTTTCAAATGCAATAATCTCTCTTTCATTTATATTGGGAATGAGGCTAGGAGAGACATGTCCCTTCATGGGACATGTCTATTCATTATAATTTAATTAATCTTATAATGCTTCATCAATCAATTATTAATTTAGGATAATATAATAGATTAATATTGGATATTAAATTTCATATGATTAATAATAATATAATATATATTATTATTAATCAACTTATATTATATGTATTCTAAATGATCATACGATTGAAGCTACAAACATTAACAGACGTTACAAGTAAAAACGCTGCTTTGCTATGCAAAAATTGCTAGTGAATATGGTATGTGTTTTTCAAATGCAACAATCTCTCTTTCATTTATATTGGGAATGAGGCTAGGAGAGACATGTCCCTTCATGGGACATGTCTATTCATTATAATTTAATTAATCTTATAATGTTTCATCAATCAATTATTAATTTAGGATAATATAATAGATTAATATTGGATATTAAATTTCATGTGATTAATAATAATATAATATATATTATTATTAATCAACTTATATTATATATATTCTAAATGATCATACGATTGAAGCTACAAACATTAACAGACGTTACAAGTAAAACGCTGCTTTGCTATGCAAAAATTGCATTACCAGGGGAAGACACTTTTTAAACGACATTGCAAGCATGATTTGTATGAAGACAATGAAGTCAAACTTCTTTAACCACGATGCAAGCTGAAAAATGCTTCATTTCTTTAAAAACATGTGTAAATGCCCTAGAACGGACTTTTAGATTGACGTCACAGGCTGGAAATGCTTAGTAATAACACTGACAAGCTTTTAAAACAATGTTTGCAAGCATGTAAAGGTTTTATGTTAAAAACATAACATGTCATCGAGCTTCAAAAGCCCGTCCACAATATAAAACTCACTTGCAATGATGTTAAAAAACGACGTCTTAGTGCAAATACAGGTTTTTAAGGCATGAACACAAGAAGTCGTGCTTTTTGCAAGTCTTTACAAGTCTTTTAAAATAAGAAACATATGTTTATAAAGTCATAATGAGTTGCAAACGAACTTTAGAAGCCCACTTACATCATTAAACTTTAAAACAAAAACTTGTAATGCCTTGCAAAAATAACGTCTTTAAGTAATAGGTGGGTTTAAATTTGTCTTTTACATGCATATTCTGTGAAGGAGGACACATGCAGACAGGCTTGAAAAGCTCACTTACATGTTTACAAATTCCACCAAGTTCACATGTTTCCTTTGAAATATGTAATGGTGGACTTTATTTCCCTTAATGCAAGTGAATGACACCTGAGACTGTTGAGTTTTCGAACAAAATACAAGAACACAATATGCAAAAATGCAATAACAGAAGACACAAATATTTATCCTTGGAAAACCCTCCTACTTGAGGGAAAAACCCACCCACACCCAGAAAACACATCCTTTATTGAGTTCTTCAGAATAGATACAAAAACCACTTGCTTATGATTGAACTCTCTGATCAATCAATCAATAAGCCTTTTAATCACTTGAATACACAAAATCATAAAACAAAATGTATGTATCTTTCAGACACGAATACCATAGAAAGACTTAGAAGATAATAAAGATCTTATACAGATTGAATGCAACAGAATCTCAAAACTCTGTAATAATAAAATCTCCAACACTCATCAATAATACTGAATAGTTTTTTCCTGAAGCAAGCCAGTCCGATGATCACTCACATATCATATAATATGACTAAGCACTCACAGTGCGGAAGAACACAGAACACAATGCAACAAAATAATTCTTTCTTCACACAAAAAAACAGTCCCGAATATGCTCTCGCATTGGTATATATCTCCCAGAAAAGAACAATAAGCAACTCTTCATATGTCGTCACATAACATAGCCTTTCTCTTACTGTGAGCAATTGAAGGCAAGGCTTCCCGTAAACTGAAGGGACATCGACGGTGACACAAAGAGTCACACGTTATACACATAACGACAATCATAAATGAAGAATGACGTAGACGCAACAACCTGCCAATAATATGAAGGATGCTCGCACGGTCCCAAGTAAAACAATAACGGTGCTGAGTGATCCAATGTCTAAAATATGATGCCATGTCATCAATTACCTCAACAAACTGTAAGTGATAGATAAAGATAACTCGATGCAGTTGAACTCACAGAAATGACGAAAGAGAAAGGAACTGCCACGATACAAGACTGCCAGTAAGGACGATGACATATGCCAGGATTAAGGAAGAGTCTCTACTCAAAGAGGATCAATAACAGGATCAGAATGTCTTTGCAACTCCATAGCAAAGTAGAGGACAATAGAAACAACACCATCCATAATCACACAGATTTCTGAGAAGCTCGTTCAAACAAATTCTGGTATTAAGATCTTTCTCACAGCTATTAACTTCAACAAAGACAAGTTGCAATGACTCACAAAAAGCCCTGTTGCCATGGTTTCTCGAGTAGCCCAAATTTTAAATTTTTTATCAGTGAAATCCAAGGTTATTTGTGGGGTCTATGTATTTGTAGATTTGTACATAATTTCCATGATCCTTTGGTCAGACTTTCAATATCTTATTATTATGGGGTCATAAATGATAAACATATGTCAAGTTTTAAGCTTGAAAAAGAGTATTAATTCATGAGACTCATGGTGTTTTTACATCTCCAAACTCTTCGGCTTGTTGTCAACTTCGTGTCGCACTTAAAATTTCTCAAATCGGAGTTGCGAGTCAAAAATTATGCTATCTTGAAGTTGGTGTTTTAATTTTAAATTCATTTAAAATTTAGAATTAAAATTCAAAAATAAAATCTTAACTTTGGGAAAAGTAAATGGTTAAGGGTCAACCTTTCATTCTTTCCGGTCAACATCCCAACTTGATCCCAAAACTTAAAACTTTTAGGAAAGGGTTAAGGGCTAATGGTTGGGATTTCGAATTGTGAAGAAGCAAAACCAAAAAGTCGGGAAGTTAAGAGTCAACATTTCAAACCTGGTCAACGTTTCAACTTTTTCGGATTTTCCCAAACCTTAACTTTTAATAAGTTAAAAGTTAGAATCCTAACTTTGGCGCCCTAATCCTAACCTTATGATATTTCAAGATTTCAAAAAAACCAAACTCAAACTCCAACTTTGAAATAACTACCTACTAGAAACATGAAATGATTTATCAAGAAAAGACAGGTCTAGGAAAACTATGGTGGCAGTGGGCTCCAAATAATAACGATTCAAATTAATTTTGAGAAGGATGGGTTTGATGGCACATTGTAAGGGAATTTCATAATGGGGATCTTCAAGCAGCATGTAAGCGTCTTCAAATTCATCCCAGTAACATTATTTGCGAAGTGATAAAGAATAGGTGGAGCAACTACATAAGATTTTAAAGCTTTGTGGATCACCATTAGAGGAATACTGGAAAATTTCAAAATTGCCACCTGCAACCATTTCAAGCCTCAACAACCATGTAAACATTGTATAGCTGAGAATTTTAAAGACTTCCCACCCTCATCATTGCCGCTTATTGAGACTCTCCTTGCAATTGATCCATCTGAGTGTGGTAGAACTTCTGCTGCATTGAAGAGTGAATTCTTTACTACCGAGCCATATGCTTGTGATCCGGCAAGCTTGCCTCAGTATCCTCCAAGCAAGGAAATGGATGCAAAATTGCTTGACGAAGAAGCTAGAAGGCAAAGGGCAGTCGGAGGAAAATTTCATGCAAGTGATAGAACAATGAAGACATGCACTCGTGACCTGGTAGGCAAGGCAGTTCTTGCTCTTGATGCAAATGCAGAAATGCAAACAAATTTACAATGGTGGCGCTTGATTACACGCTTTAATGCAAAAAGAAAGAGAGAAATTTCCTCCACCACATCAGGGTGGGGCTGTAGGATTTCTAGTGGAGCCTTCACACTATGATCATCCACTTATAGCGCCACAATCTTACGTTCTGCCTCCCGTAACGTCTTTCTCAGGATCTTTAGGGAATTCTGCGAGTGTTGGACCCTCGAGATGAAAGCAAAACAATCACGGAGATGTACGTATGGCTCCTCGTGTATCAACTCATACATTAAAATCAGCAAGCATAGCAGACGACTCAACACAAAATGGAAAAGAAACTGCCAGGGATGATTTTTGATATAGAAAAATAGTTGCTTGGTGGAAAGCAACGCTGATGAGAACAATCAAACATTATTATTGTGATTCCATTACACATGAGGCGGCTGTGAAGACGTGTTTTCTTGAAATTGAGCATTGTGGCGGGTTGCGAAACTCTTTCAAAGCATAATGGTAGAGAGATTTCTATAAAATTTTATGGTTGAAATGTCTTGTTGACATGAATGCAAAATGTGGAAGCATTGACAAGGCACACGAATTGTTTGACAAAATTTCTTCAAAGAGTTGGCATTTCAGAAAATGTGATGATTGTAGGATATTCACGAAATGGATTTGTTGAAAAAGTCTTAGAAACTATCAAGCGAATGAGAAAAGGCAGGCACAACCCCGCACCACGGCTTGTTTGGTGTAGTCTCTTATCTCATCAATAGTGGAATCATGAACAAAGTACTTGAATTGTTTAACAAATGGCCGAAAGACATATCATCTCAGGGAATGCCTTGGTTACAAGATACGCGTAGGATGGTAATGTGAAAAGGATTTAGAAACTTTCAAGCAATTGCAATCGGCAATTTCAAAGCCCGATTTTTGGTATCATTCTATTGCCCGCGATAAAATGGAAGCTTTGGAGAAGGGTACAAACATCTGTCAAAGCATTTGTGTATAGATCTTTGTCAGAAACACTTCCATAGACCTGCATTTATAAGATAGGATCACTCACAAGGCATTCATTTGTTTCACAAAACCCCCAAAGAAATATAGTCTCTTGGAGTGCGTCATTGCAGGGGATGTACAAAATAGATAAATTTGAAAAGGCTTTCGCTCAAATGCAATTTACAGTTACAAATCCAAATTCTTCTTTGCACAAAGTGTTTATGGAAAAAGCTCTAATAAATGTTCAAAACAAATGCAAATAGCTGGCAGGCAAAGCCAAATCGCACAACCTCTGGTATCATTCCACTGTCGCATGAAAAATGGGAGCTTCGAAGAAAGGTGAGAACATCCATCAAGGCATAATGCGGGTGCACATGTATGTAAAATGAGGAAGCACATATAATGCCTGTAGAGTATTCAACCTTATGCTTCATTGGGAGGTCATCAAATTAAATGGGTGTTGTAGGGAGGCACAGAAGTTATATCATCGAAAGGAAGAATCAAATATTTAAAGCAATTTTTGTTCTTATAGAGATCGAGAAATGCGGTAGCAATTGGCATCATGAAGTATCTTGTGTGACAGTAATAAGAGCCATCCATATAATAATGCCACGACGATTCAATCATGGTCGACAATAAGGGTCATGATAGCAAATTCAACGAGTTTGGTAATAAAGGAGCTACATCAAAAATGGAAAATGTGACTTGATGGAAAGGAACTAGCCATAAAATCAATGGAAGAGATCATGGGAAATGCACCAAAAGGTCATAATGTGCAGTTAGAATAATACTACTACAACTTAACAAAGGATTGCAAATTCAATCTATGCAGGTTTGTGTTTGGAGATGATGCTTTGAAGTCAATGCACATTAGTATGATAAAGATTTCTTAGAGTGTTGGAGTATCTTGCAAGGCTTAAGCCTTTTCGTTCTTATAGAAGAATAACTATCAAATAAAAGTTTTAAAATTTTTAATAAGCATGCCAAATACCAAAGGCAACTTCAATAAAACAAAGGAAATAAAGGAAGAGACAAGCATAAACAACTACAAAATTGCTACCGTTGGAAAATTATCTAATTTGTGTGTACGTTTTGTTGTTTAACTTAAGGAAATGCTCCTTAACAACCAATTTTGCAACATTGAAAAATAAGTCTACCTTCCTAGGAGGCAAACCACCTTAAATAAAAAACTTAAGAGCTTGAAGACCCACATTCATATGTTGTTGAGGTAAAGACTCTCAACATCAAATGTGAAGAGAAAATTTACAAGAGGAAATTGACAAGTTCTAAGATCATGGGTGAGTGAATATGAGTCACTCAAGAAGTTGTGTTGATTCTTCAAGATTAAGAATAGTTGAAAATGGGGCCAATGGGAAGTTGGTTCCAATAATTAACCACAATAGGAGCAAATGGGTCTAGTAGCTAAGGAAGGTTTATGTCTTTGGTAGGAGGTGGAAACTATATGCTTTGACGGACTTTTGCTGGACTTGAAGAAGGAAGCAGGACTGATCTTTGCCAATTAAGTTATCCTACTAAGCTATAGGGTAAAGAGACCTTACATTAAGGAAAAGAGATTCCTTAGAGATAAAGGGGACCTTAATTTATACATTAGAATCAAAAAGTTGTTGGATACCCTTAGAAACATACCAATCCTTGATGAGAAAGTGATGCCAAGGTTCTTGTCAGCAGGGTGGATAATATTAGAGGGATCATCCCTATTGTAATGGATGGCCTGCGACTGATTGCAAGGGAGAATTGAGATCACCTAAACCCTCAGTGTAGAGAGTTGAGAATTTTAATTTTTTTTGCTTCAACATGAATATCTTCCAAGGGATGATAGAATTCTTTCGGAATGAAATATGATTATTATTATCATTGGAAAGTTGAGAAGACGTGCCACTAGATTGAATTCAAGGATGGAAGAATGAGCTGAGGATGAGACAACGAGCAAAGTGTTAGATTTATTAGCAACTTGTAAAGAAGGCATTGAAGGGGAATTGGGAATAAATTTGAGAATGAGACCCAGCACTTCTGAATAGTGTAACTTGTGATGCAACTATCCAGCTTTCTAGTGGAATAATAATTGAACTATAGAAGGTGCTACTCATCAAGAGCAAGGAGGGCATTCCTTCCACTAATTTTTGAGTGGTGATGGGTAGATTTCTAAGAGACAAAACCTACCTTTCCTGCTTTTGAACATATGGGACATCTTTCCTTTTCTACCATGTTGAACAACCATTTGGATCTGATTTGCACCTCCCTCAAACTCCTTGTGGTGGGATGTAGTTTGGTGGTCTGATTAAGGCCTCCGCTCTGCTTGGAATTCAAAGGAAGGGGACCTTGAAATTGCCCAAAATATGGAATAGAAAACTATTAAGTTTTGTATTGCATTCGTTGTCATGAAAGTTGTTCATCTTTAGTTGGCTTTTCATTTGGATCTTCAGTTCACCTCTAGGAGGAGGTTTAGTAGGATTTTCTAGAGTAACTTCTAGACCCTTAGTACGAACCTCATTGTAGAAGGATTATTCTTACAATGCCTAATTCTTCTCTATCTGAGCATTATTTGTAGGGGCACGTTGTTTAAGCACTTGTTGAATAAGATTATCGAGTCTTGATGTATTTTTAACACCTCTTTTTCCTCAGTTTTACCAACATTTTCTCAACATTTACATCATTCATCTATTTCCATTGCTTATGCTTCTTCAACTGCCAATTTATTAAGAATTTTAGCCTCACACTTGAGTGTGAATTTGATGGGAAGATCAGATTTGGCTATGATCATCATCTTCAGGAAAAGTGGTTTCACGTCAACCTTCCAATCATTATTAGTATTTGAAGAAACAATATTGTCTCTAATTATTGGACTAATGGTGTCATCTAGGAGAGCCTATATGCTTAACTTATCTAGGGCCTTATTCATGTTGGAAACTACTTGGTGGAGTTCAACATAGGTTCGAGCATATTGACTTTGTGTAGATAGAGCAATCAATTCCAGCCTTTTTTTGGAAACTATCATTGATGTAGCCCTAGTATTGGATGGATATCTTGGTAGGGCTGTGGAACATTATCTAGAAATTTTTCAACATCCAATTTATACTTCATGGTTTGAGCAGTGTTACTGGTGTAAAGAAATTTACCGAAAAGAGTTCCCATTTAGAAAATGTGAATCCAACAATTTTGTAGTGCATTGAGGTAAAGAGGGGTCTTGAGGAATAACATCACTTCCTAGAATGGATGAAATAGTATTGGAAGAATCAACAATATTCCTTTGTGTATAAGATTCATTAGCTTGGATTATAGCCATTTGCAAAAAAATAACTATGTTGCTTGCACTCCAATAGAAAAAAAAGGGGTTCTATTGCTAGGGCAGAAGTGTAGTAGTACAGAAGATAAAAACACAAACATATATAATAATGCACAAGCAAATAAGAGGAGAGTTAGTTATAGTAAAAAAAAATACTTGTAATAATTAACTCTCAATGCATTTCTTACATTAGGTCCTCATCATCGATTTTCGATTGATTTCAAATGAAATAGTGAAGCCCTTGTATATAGGTTTCCCTTATGTCATTTATAAAAGTCACAACCCAAAGAGATGGTTCGGTCAAAAGGAAAAATATCACAAAAATCATAACAGAAAAGGACAAAAATAATAAAATTCGCTGAAAAAGTTAAGGGTAAGGCCCCTATCAGGCCTAGAAAGGGAAATACCACAAAAGAAGCCTCACTAGAGTTCTAGAGGGGATATTGAAGGGCCTAAGGGAAGGATATCCTAACTTCTTATTAAGGAACCGTCAACTTAAGATCTAGTGACAATTTCTTCGAGAGAGGTCTAAGGATGTGATATTCAATACCAAGTGTCTGGTTTTGGATCTTTCGCAAAATGAAGTCTGCAAAGTCATGTGTAATTAGCTAAGGGTTACTTTTAGTGATCTAGAAGGTGGTATTGTATCTCTTGCATAATGAGGTCTTGTAGATTTAGTCACGGGGCTGGCTAAAAGGTAATATTGGATCTCCCACACAATAAAGTCTTACAGAGTCAGTCATGTTTTTGGCTAGAAGGCAGTTTTAGATCTGCACATCGAGGTCTTGGGAAGTCAATAATATGTCTAGCTGGAAGGTAGTCTTGGATATCTCACATAAGGAGGTCTTGCAGAGTCAATCAAATGATTGGCTAGAACATGGTCTTGGATATGCAACATGATGTCTTGCAGAGTCTGTTGTGTGGCTCGTTAGAAGGCAGATTTTGATCTCTAACACGAATTAGGTCTTTAGAGGACATACTGGGAGTGGCAATCTTGAGGTTGGTGACAACCCCTAGTAGAGTATCACCTATTGTGGTCCTCAAAGTCAGTTTTGCTCAACTATTATGAAGGTTGATGTGTTGTCTGTGAGCAAAGGAAGATATAGACACATCAATGGAGGTTCTAGATTGGACATAGTGTTGCTATTAATACGAGGCATAGTGGAGTTGTGTCTTTATTGGCGCAATAGTGTTTATGGAGTGGGTGACCTTGAGAGTTTGCAAAGTTCTATGAGGTAGCATGCAGCATGGTTGAAGCCGGAGGTTTGTGACAAGTGGACAAGGATCACTGTCATTGTCTTGTAAAGTTGGTTGAGAGTGGGTCATTCAGGTTTGGGTCTCCGTGACAGGTCTTTTAGAGGGTAGTATGAAGGCAAATATGTTGGGTTGGTGAGAGTCCAAAATATTAGAGAGGACTAAAGTGTCCATTAGAGGGCAACTTCCCTTTAGGGAAAGGGGCAAAAATGAATCTTGTGATGTGTGGAATACAATATAATAGTTACTCACGGATGTCATGGTATTCATTTTTGTTTATGAAGAATTGTCATTTGTTTGCAAATTCTCACGTGCTGTGCTTTTGTAGCTTTCATAGTGTGATTCTGATTGCTGCATGATGACTCTCCTTCAATTGACCCTCATTGTGTGTGCATCACCTACCATTGCATAGATCGGGCAATCAATGGTACATTGAAATATTGTGTGCCATGTCCAGCGAATAAAAATCAGTATAGAATCATGCATAGGCTGGAAAAAATGGAATATCAAATCAAGGCTATAATTGTTTTTAAAAATTGAATTATATAAATGTGTAGAGAGATGGGGGCTATAGTCCATTACATGTTTTAGCTGTTAGTATAGACTGATTATAGCATTGAAGACGAGATCGTCTTGACCAATGTTCCCAGTTGTGGATGGTCATGAACCAGATTTTGCTCAAGTATGTGCTTTTGTGTTTGTTACAAAATGAATGGTCTTATTGAACTGGCTAACTGTGAACTCTGGTTCTGGTCCACTTACTCTTGTTTGGCTGGGTGGTAGAATATGGTATTCCCTAACCAACACATCTTAGAAACACCATACCATATCCTTCAATCATTGAACTATGATTGCCTGGAGATAGCCATAAAAACTGTTGATTGTTCTCAAATTTTCAGTTCATGCTATTTTTCCGGTCTAAGTTTCTTGACAGTGATTGTACATGAAACTAGAGTTTCTATTACCTCTGGGGGCATATCTGTTGTTCATTGCTTAGCATCTAAATTCTATTTGATGTTGCAGTCATGCTTCTATTTTTGAATGATTCTGCTTTAATCCACTCACATTGAGTAAACTCCAAGCATTAGACAAGCTTCCAATTTGTTCAAAATGGTGGTTTTTAGTTTACTGTTCCATTTATTTTCTCCTTACTGGAAAGAAGAGACTTTGGTTTGAATTTGATGAAAATTTGTCATAATGCCATAGTTTTCTGACTGTAATGCACAGGATCTGCTTGGCATAGGAGAGTATAAACAAGGAGTTGGTGATTCTCATTGATATGTCCAGAGAGGAGGTTTGAATACTTTATAGTATGTGAAGACCAGGGAACAAACCTGCACCAAGGTTTTATGCTGCATCTCAAGTTTAATCGGCAATTGCTAAGGAGTGTTGGCAATACACATTCTAAGCTGAATTTTATTGTGTTCTTCACAATCTCACTATATTGTATATTACCATTCTTCAAAGCTTTAATCTTCAAGATATTGCAGATCAAAAGCAATTTTTCTTTTTATATTTCATGTTCATATTTGTAATACCATGACCAGACAACAACTATTCTTTGATGAGCAATGAAATCTATCCTCATACACTAAAGAATTTAGTATGAGCATGAAGATGACGATTTTTTACATGATTAATCATTTGTTCAATAGGACGATTGATCCTTAATTGTTTGGGTGATTGTTGGTAACAACTCATGTTGCCTGTGTCTTGTTTAATAATTGTTCTTTCAATATTCATAGGGGATCTGTTATCTTTTTCTAGTGTTGCCAACAGTGTAAATTGTGCTTTGAGAAAATTTGAAGGAATACAACACTGAAATTTCTTATGCAATTCAAAATGAAGTATCATCAGTATATAAATGTATTACTTTTCACATGTAATACAAAGATTGGATAAAACAATGATTTGTCATCTCATCTACTGTTATGGAAAATTTGAAGATTTGTTAGTATGCCTAAAAAGGATTTACAACATTCTAATCAGTCTACTGGCGGTGATCAAGTAGCTATCTTGACTATTTCTTGCTGTACTGATATATCAGGGCACGCATTTGTAGCTGGTTTACTTAAAGAATGGTACCTTATGTCATCTCCTCATTGATGCCAAGGTAGTATCCACAAGCAAAACATTTTAAAGTCAATCTTTACAACGTAATGACAAATCCCATTTGATTTCCCTTCATATGCTAGGACTTGGATATTTCCCAAAAATTAAGTAGGGGATGGGGCATATTTGTACCCCAGGGGCGTGTAAAAGTCATTGGCATGACTGGATCCCATAAGGAAACAAGATTGTTTTTTATTCTTTTTTCTTTTTCCTGGAAAGACACTTGATTAATGAAAAATTAAATGCATTTTGTACTATTCCTGTTGTGCATTGCCTTGAAGACAGGTCAGAAAAGATCACAAATGTAACTGATTTTCAAGTGCTCCTTTATCTATTTACTTAATTGTCGGGGATGGTACAAGTTGAACCTTTGAGATTTAATCTTTTACATATGCTACTATTCCAGCTTTCAAGGTGTTAAATTTGCAGTATAACTTTAACTGCTCCTAGATGTGCGGATTCCTGCAGGTACATTGATTTTTATCCCTTTTCAACAACAAATTATAGTGCTATATATCTGGAATGCTTTCATGTTTCATTTAAATATATTAAATATATTGTTGTTGCAATTTATGCATGACCATCTAGACTAAATATTCATTCAATGATTCATTGCATGACTGTCTTTGATAAAATTCATTTTTCACTCTATTTAGAGCGTTGTAAATATTTGAACATTGTTCCATGAAGTTTTAGAAAGGCGCAGGGGAGACAAGGGGGATGGGTGTTCAGAATGGGGCAACCAAGAACCTTGATTTAGAGGTTGTTGTTGGCAAGGGTTTTAGGGTAGAGCCCCTAGTAGTGGGGACAAGGGGGATGGGTTCTTAGAAATGAGGGGACTAAAATCTTGATTTAGGGATGGTGGTTGGTAGGGGTTTAGGGGAGAGCGCCCCTAGTAGGGTTGATGGGCAATGGCCCTTCCTAGGATCTATGGGCAATGCACCCAATGAGTTTGAGTAGTAACCCTCACAAGGTTTGAGGGCAACACCTATAGTGTGTTCCTTGTGGTATAAATAGGGTCAAGTTGTTGGGTCCTTGTCACCAAGCCCAAATTAAGGCTTTCAAAGCCACAAAGATATTCATGGCACACCCCTTTTTCAAAATTTTATCACCATATTAAATCTGAACATTTAGTACTCACTATTTTCTAACTAAATCTTCATTGTTTAGAGAACTAATAGTAAAATTGAATAATTTAAATGGTCTAAATGATGAGGGCTACATGGTTTTCAAAACTTTTTTGAGTATTTAGTGTGTGGGAGGGGCCCATTAAACCATTCGGGTTTGAGTGGCCCATTTTAAAAAAAAAAAAAAACGTTTGGTTTTTTCAAAGCTTTTCTCCCAATTCTTTGATATAGGGTTAGGCAATTTTGGTGCATTTGAGGGATGTTGACAAACCCCCTAAGGAACTCAAGATGTTTGAATGTTTCCTTGAAGTTTGCAAATTAATGGGAGAACTTGGAAATGTTCCCTCTTAGAGGGAGATGTCTTAGGGATTTCTCTTATTTGTTGGTGATGGTGGCAACCCGATGGGGGATGTTTCCCATAATCCTTGGATGTTGTAGATGTCCTTGTCTTGGAAATGACAAGAATTTGGCGGGGGATTTCTCTCTTAGAACATTGCATTGAGAAAATTCATAAAGTTATAGGTATTATAATGAAATTGCGTCCTCAACAACTAAGATCATCTTATTTGGTAAACATTAGGTAATATCAGTGTATCTTTTAGCATATTCAATTGGTGCGAAAATTTCTTCCAAACATATGATCCTATTAGAACTAGAAATTTTCTTGAAGTTGTTTTTTTTGTTTGTTCAATTGGTTTGGAGAAAAACTTATCGTGTATGGAACTTTTGGTATTGATTTAACATTGGTTCAGACTCTCTACTTTAGACTAATGTTTAATCATGTTATCCTTGAAGGCCGAGGTTGAGATTTAGTATTTTAGGTTATCGATGATTGTTTAACACATAATGTCATTTGTGAAATGCTATAGCAATTAGATATTGAAAGCATCCCATTTGGAGTTATAATCTTGGCTTGTTTCACCTAGCAAGTGGATTGTATATTGTATCCTTGCAAGGTTTATTGGTGAATGCTTTTAAGTTAACGCTGCCCTAATAGAGATAGAGTACGTTAATGGAGGAATTATTTAGAACTTGAATTTCAGATTAGATGTTTGTAAGTTTTTTTGGGGAAGGCTTCAATTTATAGTGAACCCTGCAACTCCCAAGAATCACTTGGAACCAAAATGCCTATCACATCCAGATAAAGAGCCATGATTGTGCTCAACAACCTTGAGAGACAAAATAAAAGAGGACCTAATTACTAATTGATGATTAAATGATTATCCTATTTCTTTAACAACCCCTTAAATACAACTCAAGGAGAAGATAAAACCTAATGTAAAATGCAATGATGGATGCATGGATGAATCCTTGTTAGAAGTTATGATGAGGTACCCATTTACAAATAGATGAATATTTTATGATTGGAGAAAATGAGAAAACCTCATAGGCAAAAAATCCTCTCCAAAAGAGAAAAATTGAAATAAATGCACCAACGAAAGAGGGATACAATGACTCAATGTGATTCTCTAAGGATTCTTTTACCACATAAGCATGATAAATGTCATCTTAATAGGAGAGAAAATGGGGATACAAATTCCCCCATAAAGAAGTAACTCTGGTGCTAATGATGAAAGTTTTAAGACAAAAACATGATCCAATACCTACAAACACCATTTGTCTGCTTAGGAAGAAACAAATCCATTGGTGATTGGAAAAAACTGTTCCATAAGCTGGATGAAAAGGAAATCCAAATCCAAATGATGCGTGCTTTTGAAAACTATTCAAATGTCCAAATGGTGGGATGAAATGATCTCAATTTATAATCATGTAAAGATTGATGTATAACAAGCTCCAAAGAAAATGACAATGGGCTAGCAATGATGATGTGGCTATTAATGAAGAGAAGCTAAATGTCCTAAAAAAAATTCTCCAAAATTGTTATACAAGAATCCACAAACAAGGATGATATTTTTGCACTATATTAATCCCAAGCAGCCATGTTTGGAAGAGAATGAGTAGCTTGTTGCACTGAATCAATATTGTGCAAATACTAATATGGTAACGAAGAAAAGAAGATGAAGATTGGGTCTTGATATGAAGAGTGGGAACAAAGAGACAAGCCTTTGAATCATCAAAACATGCAACATATGTGATATATTCAATGTCCTCTAAAGTATCATCATCAAATGGTATGTTATTTGCATCATCAAGGAGAATGAGTCAATCTACAACAAGACCCTCTAAGAATGAAGAGATATGAGGGTCTGCATGAATCTCCCAGAGTCTAGTCTAAAGTGTGTGGGGAAAAAATAGTGTCCAATAAAACACAATGTCACAATTAACACTAGAACAAATTACTCCTACAAAATGGACAACAATATTACCCCAATTGATCTAATCCACATGTTTGGTTCATGTGCGAGTTCTCAAAGATAAGGTAAAAGATTAAGTGACGTAAAAATGTACTAGGATGCATAATTGTATTTTAGATCAGTAAATTTTATAGTTTGTATTAATAATTTAATCAAAAGATATACAATGTAAGTTCCAAACAGGACATCAACAAGACTCAAACAATCCATCGACCCAAACCAAAAGACGCCATCAACAAAACACAGCCCTCCCTAGATCAAATTTGAACAAGCCCCAGGGATAAATAAGGCACCAAAATGTGCAAATGTCACAATATAGAAAATATGTCAAGATATTTGAAGTTCAACAACCCTATCCAAAATCAAGTGCAAAAAATTAAAAACCTCGGCTCCCTTGCAACGTGAACGATTAAGGCATTTGTGATAAAGAACCAACCTCGATTTTGGGTTCTCCTTTACTGGGTCTATCTCCCCACATTGAGCTTTAATCTCTTCGATTTGCACATAATTTTTAATGCCGCTCAAACCAATACCCACGACTGCCCGCTGAACCTCCCTATCACCAAATGCATTCCAAATTAGGAAAAAGATGGACGAGTGCATCCACATCCCCAATTTTCAACCAGTCTTTTGCTCTCGGTACTAATCCCACACCAGTACGAGTCCCGAGAAGGCTATCATCTAGTCCCCCCTCCCTCACTTCTCTTGCGCACATTCCGCCACCAACGACCGTGAATATGCAATTGTGCCCATTTCCAAGCACCGAGGATTAGGGATGCAATCTCTATATTCATTTTGTACCTTCCACTTGTGACAAGATAATCATTTTCAAGTACTATGGAGTCTTTTATGTAGGAACTCGACATCGTCAAATGCAAATATGTTCTTCAGTCGACCTTGTGTGACCTTACCCCAAAATGCGATCGTCGCCTTCGGCATTCTCAATGAAAAATTTGGCAACATCTTTCTGCACTGGTTGTTATCAAACTACCTCTCTATCACAGCCACGACTTCATTAGCTTGAAGTGGAAGGCTTAAAAAAATGTTTCTCAAAAACCTTCCTCCTTCATGCATCAAACATCAATCACCCGAAGTAAATACAGGAGCATTTATGCTTGTACTCAACTCTCTTCTCGAATGCCTCCAAATTTTAATGTCAACATGTTCTTTCCTAAAGTCGGTGAAGAAAATAGAATCAACTTGGTAAACAAATTTATCACTGCGAATACTTCTTCAAAATTGACAATGCGAATATTTCTTCAAAATTGACCATGTTCGCCTGAGGAGCAATGACAATCGTGCCAACACTTGGAGAGATTGCAATCTTCTTTTGCGTTTGTGAAGGGCAATTCCCTAGTATGATGGGAGCATTTGTTGTTTTGTGTACTTTTTACATATAAGTACAAAAATGAGATAAAACAAAACTTAAAGAAAATACAACATAAATCCCAATAGTAGACATACGAGTAGTAGTTGAGATTCACAATGGATATTGATTACAAATGGATTTTTAGCCTAAAATGCAATGATGATAAAAGAAGGATAGCAGATCCTGACATACAAAAAGATACACTATTCCAACACATTCACATCAAGATACTAAGAAATGAATGCATTTCATGAGATCATTTACATGTTTTAGAAAGACCATTGCATTCCATCAATACATAAAGAGATTACCAATTTGATATACAAAAAAATAGTAATAATAATTGATGAACACATTCAAGACATATGACTAAATACATTCTTAATTATCTCTTTAAGTATATACAAGTTCAAAAACTCTTTTGTACAGTGTAAAGTCAAAAATCTGTTTGAAAATTTCTCCATAGTTTCTCCTTTACAAAAAAGTCCCTTTTACATTATGAATGAACTTGGATTTATAAACATTCCTAAAATAACTACCCAAGTAACCACTTAGGATAACCACTTTGGGTAACTACCTATGTCATCACTTCAAATAACTATATGAGTGATTACTTTAACTAACTTTTTGAAGGCAAGTTAGGATTTGTCTAACTTTTACAAACATCAAGTTCAAAAAGTTAACTTTAATTACAATAAGTAACATAAGTCAAACAATTAGCAAACCCATAACATCAAAATAAAAACCAAGACACTTCAACAACTTAAACTCCAAGGAAACACATTCCAACTCATTTACGATACACCCTTTTTCTTATTTTTCTTATTTGAGAATATAATGCATTCTTGAGCAAAGAGGAGGATTGTATTTTACATGATCAATTCTTTTGCATTTGTTTTCATTGCCACCTTGTGTATTTCGATAACAATATTTGAAAGAATATTGACATTGCCAACGCATCTCGTCGTTGCCCACACTTTGTCCAAAATTTGGGTAGTACTCAACTAGTATCTTGTACATAGTAATTTGATTCCTCCTAAATCAAGAGATTAATGACAAATATCATGATAACCACCCAAATTTCCATGATTCAATATTTTGGGAGAGCTCTAGAACATGTGCCAAGTATACACTGAATGTGTAACAATGCCCATTTTTCCATATATCAGATCTCCATCCTTGCATAATGTGAAGTTGCTACTTCCTTCCTAGAACCAAATCACGTGATGATTTGAAATACAACCATCGTATTTCATACTTCTGTCAATATGGCCAAACCTTGTCCAAAATTTTGAACCCCTCTTGTATATTCTAAAAGGAGAAGACACCTTTCACCAAGCTTTTCCATTCTCAAAAGAATGCCTAGCACAATATATCGGTTTGTAAACATGTCATTTAAGGCCCTGTTTGGGTACTGGAATACTATATCCTGGATATGGTCAATTCAGGAAGATGCTGCATATTCAGGAAGATGCTTATCCTCAAAATGAAATCTGGAATATGGTTTGACCCGTTTGGTTCACCCGGAAGAATAATGAGAAGATGCATAAGGAATTTTAATTCTTTATTTTTTAATTTCTTTGAATATGGTGTGTATATATGTGTGTATATATACACACATGCACACATGTGTATATATACATACATAAATGTGTGTGTATATACACATGTATATATACATGTGTATATGTGTGTATATACACATATACACACACACATGTGCGTGTATACACACATACACTCATTTGTGTACATATACACACATACACGTGTGTTTATAGACACATACATGTGTGTGTGTATACATACATGTCTATATACACACATGTCTGTATATACACATACAAGTGTGTATCCATGTATACACACACGTGTGTATACACATTTATTTATATATACACACATATACACATGTGTGTATATATACACACATACACACCATACATATACACATACAAGTGTGTATCCATGTATACACATATACACACGTGTATATATATACACACATACACACATTTGTGTATATATACATACATATACACATATATATACACACATCATACATGTGTATATATACAAACATATACATATGTGTGTATATACACACATATACACATACCATACATGTGTGTATATATACATCCTTATAGCAATATAATATACATTTTTATAGTCACGGATCCCACGAAATATTAAATTTGCTTTTGTAAAAATTGGAATTGGAATTTGAAGATGATATTCCCATTTTGGGGGCAAAATGAGAATTTCGGAATTCCAATTCCATTTTTTTCCAAGGACCCAAACATGGAATTTGGCATTATCCAGAATTAGATAATGCCAATTCCGGTCCAATTCCTATTGCCAAACGGGCCCTAGGCCCCGTTTGGTTGAGGAATTAGAATTTGACTCAAAACCTGATTATCTCAAAATAAGGTTTTGAAATTCCAGTTTTGCGTATTGAGAAGATAGTTTGGACTGTTTGGTTGACCCGAAAGATAACTGAGACAATCCATCTTCTGCTTTTGGTTGCCAATTTCGAAATTAGAATTAGAATTGAAATTATTATAAGCCGAACACATTCACAAATAAAAGCGCTAGAAAGGGACAAATTTATTAATGTCAAACAAAACCCCATCAGAGCGATTTACAGAAATGGAGTTATTGAAACATATCAAACACACTGAAAACAATGTTGAAGAATTATATTGCCTCCTAATTTGCTTATCGCAAGAGACATTCCTAATAGATACACACACGAAACAAAGGAAAGCATCTATTATTAAAAAACGTCACCAGGTTAACTAACTACCATCACAATCACCATCATTGTAATATCCGCAGCATTCGCAAAAATACTCAAAACAATTCCACTTTGTAATAAAGATCAAAGACACTAAGTTAATGGAAACAACATATTTTTTTTGAGACACGTGAAAGTTCCTGTTCCTCGCTACAGTAGCATGTCTAGTGTGTGTGTAAACACCTACTAGGGATCAAAAGTGTAGCGACAACATAAATTACTACTGTAACCAGAAGTACCCACGCAGTACACTCAGGAAGCATGGTAACACCTATAAAAAACAAATACCCCTGGATGAAGATAATGGGCACATTACCAATAAACATGGAGAGAACCCCCACAAAAATTCAAAAAATAAATAAAAGTATACCAAATGTGATACGATCAATGGGAATTAAAAGAGGTTGCATGTGAAGAACAACCACATGCCTGCCTATATAAGACAATACTATGAAGGCTGCAAAACTCATATAGAAGCAAAGGAATGCAGTGTGCCAATAATAAAAAAGGCAAATGCATACCAAGATAAATGTCACCAAAACCCAATTTGTAATCAAACATATTAAATCCTACATAAAACGTTGCAATTCATATTAATGGCGGATTGAATCCTACAAAAAACGTTGCAATTCAAGGGTTTCTTTCATATAATATGTCGTCCTTGATAAATTTAAAGGTCATATGTTGTACAAGTTTGCGTTTGTGAATCTTCGGAATCGCTCTAACAATAGCTCCCATTTCATGTTTTCCTGATTCGTTAGTTCCACTTTTCCAAACACCCGAGGACTCGACACCCAATTAAATGGGGTTCATAAAAATCCAAACCTGGAAGATGAAATCATATTCCACCTATTGGGTGGGGAGATTGTGCCGCCCATTTTGGTGTGAAATTCAGATTTTGATGTCCAAAACCGGAATTGCATTTTAGGGAACCAAACAGCGGATTTGGGAAAAAACGGAAGTTTCACACCCAATTTTGCCCTAATTCCGGTAACCAAACGGGGCCTTATTGAAAGTTATCCATAACTTCAATATGGTGACCCTTGTTACTATCAGACGTTTGTGGAACTCCTTGAAATTACCAATGAAGTAGTTGCTTGGGTAAAATGATCGATAGATAGATTCTCATTCACTTGCCTTTATTCAAGAGAATGCAAAGGGCGGACAACTTCTCGTTGACTGCTAAAAAGATGATAAATTTGATATTATCAATTTTTATTAATGTTTAGTAAATTTCTATTTGGAGATTGGTGGAGAACCAATAACTTTGTGTGCACAATTAAATTACCAATAGGGAATATATTTTTCTTCTGTATTTAATATAATTTACCTTAATTCACATTGGTAATAAAAAGTTGTTGAACCTTCAAGTGGGTCTTTAGAAACGTTCTATCATCATTAGTGTTTGGCAAAGAACCCGCATCTCACACTAGATACTTATACAAGACCATTATCTTAGCTAGAGGTGACAATATGACATCAATACTTGATATTTAATTTGCAACCTTCGTCTTATTAACCTTCACACCAATCTAAAGATTAAACTTGATGAAATGCAACATGATCATCAACTACCAAATTGAGCTCTACCTCTGATTCATCTTCTAATACATGTAATGCCATCACTTGGGAATTGATAGATCCATCTAAAGATGAGATCTGGGATACAAGGCTCCCATTCACTTTAATTATTCATATGTTGAGGAAGATAAGTAATTCTGTAGATGGTGCAGGTTCAATTTGTTATGAGTATCTCACAATTATTGTATTCCATAAGATGGCATCTGTTTGAGAAATATTGTCAAATCACTCACATTGTCTCATGCATGCTACTACACATAGGGGGAAACATTTTGTTCATGCTTCTATATTTTGCAACTGAAACTGTTTGAGTTCATAGGAGAAAGACATTGACAACTTTTGAACTACTTGTCCACCTGCTACAAAGGGAGTGGAAATGCAACTCTTATTGCAATACACCCATGCCTTAGAGAAGCTAAAATTCTCCAAGATCTTAAGAAGGAAGCCTCAGTCCACCTGATCATAGGCTTTCTTGATATCTAGTTTAATCAACATCCTCTCTGTCCTTGCCCTTATAATCGAGTGTATGGCCTCATGATCAATAATAATACCTTCTACAATTGATCTTCCTAGAACAAAACCACTTTGGTCTTCTAAAATGATGAATTACCAAATTTCTTTTAGACGATTAGCCAAGACTTTTTTAGCAATAAGTTTATAAGCTATGTTGCACAATTAAGAGACTAGCCTAAGGTCTTCAAATGAATCTACAACCTCTTTCTTGGGAATAAGTGCAATTAGAGTACTATTCATCTCCTTGGATATATACACATTAGCTCTTGACTCTTCTACCACCCCCCAAGGTCAATCTTATGGACTTCACAGAAGGGTTGGAATAAGAAAGAAGGGAAACCATTTGGCCCCAGGGCTCTATTCCCTGTCCTAGAAAATACTTCTTTTCTTACCTCCTCCATAGAGACCGGTCTCATAAGATCTATGTTCAAAACTTTCTTGATGGTTGAAGGAATGATCTCCTCCACCTCTGACGAAGCTCCATCTCCTCCAAAAACACATGACACCAAAAGATTCATGAAGAACCAAACTACTTCAAGTTATTAATGTCTTCACTCCCACTGAGAGTCTTCCCCTTATGGTCCTTAATATAAAAAAAAATGTGATTAAGGGATCTCCTTTCTTTGACTAAACTATGTTTTTTTTTGTTGCGATCCCCTTCCTTCAAATAGCACTCCCTCAAATTTTGATGCCAGGAGATTTTTTTCCTGGAAAGGGTTTCACTTAGCTATTGCTGAAGTATTTTTTCCCGATCATACTCTTTCTCAGACATACCCTTCTTCATGACTACTTTAATTTGAGCCAACTCCCTCTCAATCCCGAGTTTCTCTTGGAAAATATTCTTGAAATGGACTCTATTGCTTTCTTTAAACTTACTCTCAATCCACTATAACTTCTTCATAATAAAACAAGCTTTAGATCCTTGGACAAGTAGAGCCTTGGACCACCAAGCATTGACAAGTTCATGAACTCTTTGGTCATGGAGCCACATCTTTTCAAATTTGAATAGGCATCAAATAAGGACAAAATCCTTCTCAAAGATGATATGATCCTAAGAAAGGAACTATAGAAGCTTCAAACACTAGAGGGAAGCCAGAATAATTCCCGCCTAATAGGAATCTATCTAGGTTTTAGCTATCCCAACATGCACGATCCTCCTATTCATCCAAGTGTAGATACCATTTTTAGTAGGCATTTCAATTAGGTTATTATAATTGTTACATTACTAGAATTCCTTTTGGATAGTGTTGTTGCCCCCCCACCCCCCACACCCCGCCTCTTCCCATGAGGACTCTTGGTGACATGGAAATCTCCTCCCAAAATAATCAATTCATCCTTAGCTCCTTGAGTGATGGTAGTTTGTCTATCCCAGAGTTCTCTCTTCGGGGCACTTTTGTAGGGCCCACACACATTCAAAAAATAAGAATAAGTTCAAATTCCTAAGAGGCCTTACTTTCACCAATGCCTATGTTTTTTTCTGCTCCAAAAGTTTAGCCTTAATGCTCTGCTATCTCCACAAGAGTCCTGAGTCCCCAAACACTCTATCCAGTTCCACAAAGGGTCCCACTCCATCCCGACCACGATTTGAGAAACTGAACAAAATCATCTTTTCCAAGTTTTGTCTCGTACAATAGAATAATGTCTAGTCTGGCCTGATCAAAGCAACATTTGATCAGACGCCTCTTGCCACGGTCATTGCAGCCCCTAACATTCCAGGATAAGGCCTTCATGATGAGCTAGGAAGGGTAACAACCTTCCCAAATCCTAGTTTCCTCTAGCCACTAGCACTGCCTATTATTTCCAAAAGTGTTTTGATAGGTTTCCTTCCTCTCTTCCACTTCTCTCCCACATTCACTTCCCACATTCACTTAGCACTATTAGTACTTCCCACATTCACTTAGCACTATTAGTGAGGGTTGACATATTAGCCTCTTCTCTAAAATATCTTCTTCTTTAGCAAGGTCCATAAAATCATCCACATCCAACTCAAGATCTAATTTCTCCACATCTTCCTTAGAGAAAGGAATCTTAACTTCTTGACTCCTAATAATCTGTCGTTTGGTAGGAGAGGGGGGAATCAACTTGGAAAAGGACAAACACCGAGGGGTGTACTCACTAGCACCACACCTCTCTGGACCAGAGAGAAGCAATTAAGGACAAATGGATTTGGATCAGACTCTTTCTAACATTCACATTGGTCAAAAGACTAAGTGCTTTATCACATACCTAAGAGTTCGTGGTCCGATTTTTTCTTTCCTGAGATTCAAGAATGGGCTATAACTCCTAGGTCCTCTCTAGTCCCTGCACCGAGTCTATGTGTAATAGGAGCGAACAATTTCCATTTGACTCATAGTCCAAAACTAGACCCTCTTTATACACTGAAGGAGAACTAATATCATGTGATCCATCACTCCAACCCCTATCCTCTGAATCTCTCAAAAGCTGGCCATCTCCCCATCTCTACGAGACCAACACCCTTCCATCCTTTAGGTCACTATTAACTGGTTAAAAGGGCCTTTCTAATGCCTCTTGCAATATTTCTATCTCCAAACCTTCAAACATAGCTGTCCCTTGGTTATGAAGAAAGGTATTCTCCTCCTCTTTATCTAGAGCCTCATCCTTCTCACCTTGCGGCTTTCCTTGAAGGATTTAGCATGAGATACTATTTGAGAGACCATTCATCTTATCATTCTCTTTCTTGTTACTTACACATTCGTCTGCCAAATGACATTCACTTTCTTGTTATTTACACATTCATCTGCCAAATGGCCTTCTTTTCTATAGATTTTGTACATTTCAATGACTTCTTCAACCTCTATCCTCTGTTGCCAAACCCCTTCATTTGGGAATAACTCTCTCTCTTTTGGTAACGACAGGAAGGACTTCCATAGAATGAACTATCGACTCTTCTGCAATCCTCGGCTTCTTCCATAGCCGTTATGACCATCCCCCAAGTTAATGTTTTGCACAGCCTGCCGACATCGCCGCATACCACGTTGAGACTCATAGTTATCCTTTTCTAAATGACCATAATAGGATGAATGAAATAACTCATTCTACCTTTCTCAAATGACTAAATTGGATACCGATAATCTCAATTCATGTAAGTTGAAGTTATTTGATACACAGATCTTTTCTAGGCGTGAATATGTCTAAGAAAATTGAATATATATATAAAAGTAAAATGTACTTGGGTTTGATTCAAGAAAAAATGTATGGCCAAAATCTCCAAAATTGGAGATATAGGCAAAATGTTGTGAGATCTAAAGAAAAATTTGACAATTTGACTTCAACAAGTGATAAAAAGTATCAACAACAAAATTGGATGATGATACTTGTACCACTAGAAAGATTCAACAGGTAATAAAAAGTAACAACAAAATTGGATGATGAGACTTGCATCGTGAAAGTTTGCGAAACTGATTTTTTGATGATATCTTGCTTGTGGAAATTGAAAAAAATAGCCCCCTTATGGTAAATTAGGGCTTATAGAGGGTCAACAAGGGTGCAAGTGTTGATGTCATCCATTAGATTGCTAATGTGAGTATTTTCAAGTGCCAAAATATTTTGAATTGATGAAATATTTGATAGGAGAAGAGCACCATTTACCGCCTATGTTCCAATAGCGATGACACTTGAAATATCAAAATATGTTGAAATGCCACTTGAGATAACTTGGAGGGTATCAGTAAAGTTTGTTACTTGAAATATCAAAGTATGTTGAAATGCTAGTTGAAATATTTGTGATCGGGGAGTCATCAAGAGGGTAGACTGCAGTTGGGGAAGGAGAGATGACTACTAACAATTGAATAATCCTGCCAACAAGATAGAGATTGAAGATATGAATGATTAGTTGGAGTTGCCTATTTTATTCAATAAAACATCTTTATTTTTTATTTTTTATTTTTATATTTTTATCATTTTTTGAAGAAATTGGTTTGTAAATCAACAATTTTCAATTTTTAGATAATCCTAGTTTTAGCTTTTAGTTTTAAATAAATAGTAGTTTACATATTGCTAATAGAATAGTTGGGGATGTATGTCTCCATCAGCTAGGGAAAGGACATGAATGGCCTATAACTCCTTGGAGTTGAGGGCGGTCCTTGTAAGTCAATCGAGAGGTTGTTCCGTCCCTTGTCCCCAATCTACCATCAATAAGCTTTGTTTTTAGTTTTAAATTTCTTGCTTGTTTTTTTTTTTCCTTGTTTTTTTTTTTTTTGTGTCAGGAAGTGTTTATAAGAAATCAAGTTATTCAAGTTTCTCATGTGAATTTTTATTGTAGTCTCTCTCAGCCATGTAATAGTTTTATCTCTGTGTTGTGATTTTTTAATTATAATATTTCGATTGGTATTAAAGTAGGTGGCAAATTTTTTATTGTGTAGGTAACAAAGTCAGAGATTTAGTTATCTCGAGATGACTAATAGAAAATTTTTACCATTTCAGCTTCCACTGTTTACTGGAGACAACTATGATTACTAGAGTATCAAAATGAACTCTTTTATTATCCCAAGATCTCTAGGATTTTGTTGAAGTGAGATATAAAGAACCCACAAACCAAAATGCATTGACACCACAAGAAAAGACACAACCAAAAGAAAATAAAAAAGGACAACAAGACTCTTTTCTTCATTCAATATGCATTGGATGTTTTAATTTTTCCTTGAATTGCTAGTATGAAAAAATCAAAGGATGCATGGGAGGCACTTAAAATTGCATTCCAAGGTACAAACAAAATCAGATTGGTAGGACTACAAACTTTTCGAAGAGAATTTAAAAATTTAAGTATGAAGAAATCTGAGTCCATTCATGAATTTATCACTAAGGCTCAAGGTATTGTGAATCAACTTAGGAATCAAGGAGAAAATATAATAGAACAAACCATTGTAGAAAACTTTTTGAGATCTCTTCCTCTAAAATTTGATCCAATGGTGATAGTCATTGAAGAAAGTAAAAATCTAACTACTTTCAAAGTTGCAGAGTTAATTGGTTCTTTGCAATCTCATGAGGAGCGTATGTAGTGTTCTACAAAAAGTTTGGTGCAATATTTCCAGTCTTCTGTGAATATTGCAAAAAAGTCTAAATCGCCTTCCTCTACTTTTACTAAATATCAAGGTGAATCTTCTTCTAATAACAGAGGACGACGTAGATGAAGAGGAAGAGGAAATAAAAAAGGAAGAGGACAAAGTTGTGTGGATCGAAGGAGTATCTAGTTTAGATATTGTGAAAGGTATTGTCACTATGAATCAGAGTGCAAAAATAAGAAATCCAACTTGAATAAGTCAAGAGACAATTACACCGAATCTTCTACCAATGCAAATAATTCTACATTCTTTGTATGTAATTTGGCAAAAGAAAACCAAGAGGATGTCTTGTTTTTGGACAACGACTGCTCAAATCACATGACAAGTAAATCTGATCTTTTTGTCCAATTAGATGCATCAATGAGAAGTCAAGTTTGGAGATGATAAGGTCGAGGTTTCTGTTATGGGAAAAGGCACCCTTGCAATCAAGACCGAGCAAGGAGAAACTACCCATATTCATAATACTTTTTTTTTGCCAAAGTTGCACCATAGTCTTTTGAGTATTGGAAAGCTTGCAGAAAAAACTATAAAGTAGTGTTTGAAGATAACTGCTACAAAATATTTGATAAATCTAATAATCATCATCTAGTAGCAAAGACTTATATGACTCAAAATCAATTGTTTCCTCTCACATTGGTTTATATAAGTAAGTTACATGTACTCAAATCAACCATAGATGACTCATGGTTACGACATCAACAATATGGTCATCTTAATTTTCAAGGGATAACATTATTGAATAAGAAGAATATGGTGAGAGGGCTTCCTACAATCAAGGTAAAATATTTTTTTTGTTTAGGGTGTGCACTTGGCAAGCATCATCAAAACAATTTTCTGATGAACAAATCTTGGAGAGCCAAATCTCCTCTAGAGCTTGTGCATGATGACATTTGTGGTGACATACAAGTGGAATCATTGGGTAAGAACCTTTATTTTTTTACTTTCATTAATGATTTCTCTTGCCACACTTGGGTTTATTTTCGTAAGAATAAATCTAAAGCTTTTGAAAGCTTCAAGAATTTTAAAGCATTGGTTGAAAAGAAAAGTGGGTATCCTGTCAAAATACTTAGAACAAATAGAGGAGAGTTTACTTCTAATGGGTTTGCTGATTTTTGTTTAGAGAATGGCATACAAAGACAACTTACTATTGCCTATACACCTTAGTAGAATGGTATTGTTGAAAGAAAGAATAGTACCATTATGGAAATGACACGAAGCATAATGCAGACAAAAAATATTCCAAACAATTTTTGGGGAGATGCAGTTGCCACTACTGTATATATCCTCAACCAAAGTCCCACAAAAGTAGTTGAAAACATCACTCCAAAGGAATCCTAGAGTGGTCATGAGCCTTTAGTGGCTCATCTTTGCATCTTTGGTTGCTTGACATATGTGCATGTTCTAGTTCAAAAGTGGAAAAAGTTGGATGCCAAATCCCAACTTTGTATCTTCTTGGGATATTCTACTACAAGTAAAGGATATAGATTCTATAATCTTGACACAAAGTAATGGATTGTTAGTAGAGGTATGATTTTTTATGAAGGGGGAGTATAGCATTGGAAATATGTTGTGTAGGAAAATCCATCAATAATCATTAGCATGGAAGATAATAGTGCTCTTTCTCTCCCCACAAGATCAAGTGGAAGTTCAAGCTCCAGTTCCACTCCTCCAAGTTCACCCATTTCTTCTAGTAGCACAAACTCAGGTGAATATTCACCTCCACCATCACTTCCAGTATCAACTCCAAGAAAAGTATGAAGTTTGGTTAATATTTATCAAAGGATTGCAAATATAAATCCAGTTATTAATTTTTCTTTGCTTAGTATAATTAAAGTTGAACCTTCTGTATATGAAGAAGCAGTTCGAAAGAGCCAATGTGGGTTAATGCTATGAATGATGAGATGAATTCCATTCATAAGAATAATAATTGGGAATTAGCTCAACTTCCCAAAGACAAGCAAGTGATTGGTGTAAAATGGATATATAAAGTCAAATATCATGCAAATGGTTTAGTGGAACGACATAAAGAAAGATTGGTTGTCAAGAGATTTGCCCAAACTTATGGAGTAGATTATGCAAAAAAAATTTCTCCCGTGGCTAGACTTGATACTTGCAAGATTATAATGACTATTGTAGAACAATACGAGTAGCCAATATTTAAGATGGATGTGACATTAGCATTCCTAAATGGTTAAATAGATGAGGAAGTTTGTAGAACAATCTATGGGTTATGAAGTTTCAGAAAAAGAACACAATCTACAAGTTGAAGAAAGCCCTTTATGGGTTGAAGCAATCTCCTCGTGCATGGTATGCTAGGATTGACAATTATTTCATGAAGAAAGGATTCAATGGAAGCTACTCAGATCCCACCTTGTATGTTCAATCTATTGGTAATGAAATTATGATAGTTTGTCTTTATGTTGATGATCTTATTTATATTGGTAACAACAAAACTCTCATGGAGAATTTTTAGACAGAAATGAAACCAGAATTCAAAAATGTTAGATCTAGGACTCATGCACTATTTTCTTGGTGTGGAGGTACAAAAATCATCAAATGGTGTATATATTTCTCAAACCAAGTATGTTACTGATTTATTGAAGAAATTTAGAATAGTGACATGCAAAGCACTTGCGACCCCCATAGAACTTGGTGATAAATTAACCAAGGAAGATATAAGTCCCTAGGTTGATGCTACTTTATATAGAAGTTTGGTTGGTAGCCTCATGTACCTCACAAACACTAGACCATATATTATGTATGTTGTGATCCTCATCTCTTGGTTCATGCAGGATCCACATGAGTCTCATTGGCAAGCTGCTAAAAGAATTACTCCCCCACTGAAAAGTTTGAGCTAATTGGTTACACAGATTCTGATTGGGCTGGTTCAGTGGATGAAAGAAAATCTACATCTGGTTATTTTTTTCATTTTTATGGATTTGTCTTTTGGAGTAATAAGAAACAAGAAATAATAGCCCTGTCTTCAATAGAAGTATAATTCATTGTAGTTACATCAAAAAGCTCTCAAGCAGTATGAATTAGATAGATATTGGTAGATCTTAATTTGGATCAGGAGCACCAACCACCATCTATTGTGATAACAAAAGCCCTATTTCCATGTAGATAGAGAATCCCGTGTTTCATGCTAGAACAAAACACAAAGATCTGACATTGTTACATTCCTGACTTGGTTGAAGATGGCAAAGTGGAGTTACAATTATGTCCTTCATCTGAAAAAGTTGCTGATATTTTTACCAAAGCTCTTCCAAACAAAAGTTTTATTGCCTTCAAAAATCAGTTGGGACTCACCTCCATTGATCATTCAGGGGGAGATTGAAGATATGAATGATTAGTCAGAGCTACCTGCTTTATTCAATAAAATAACTATTTTTTTGTTTTATCATTTTCTGAGGAAATTGGTTTGTAAATTAGCAATTTTTAATCGCTAGATAGTCTTAGTTTCATTTTTTTGTTTTAAATAAATAGTCATTTGCATACTGCTAAGATAAGCTTTGTTTTTAGTTTTAAGTTTTTTTTTTTTTTTTTCCTTTTTTGAGGAAATTAGTTGTCTGTAAGAAAATTCACAGTTATTGTAAATTACATTCAAGTTATTCAGGATTCTCATATGAATTTTTATTAGAGTCTCTCTCATTTGTGTAATATTTTATGTGTTGTGATTTTTTAATTATAAGCTTTTCAGAAATTTCAGTAAAAAAATAGGCTGTGATCACCTTGGCGTTAGCCTTATGATGGGGTGTAGGAAAACATGGATGAGAAATATTGAGCAATTAAAACTTGTTGGTTTTGTAAAAACTTCATCATTCTAGAGAAAAAATTCACTTTCTTTTTTGATAACAATATGGCTTTGTAGGTGTATTATTTCATACATAGGTACAAATAGGTACAATGTGCAAAACATTTAATACATATTTTTGGCACCTTTTTTCCCAAAATATTAATTGGTCGGGTTTGAGCATTTGAGAAAGCATTTTTAGGTTTATTTTTCTCAAAGATTTGCCACTTTTTTCTTCTTAAGATTGAATCTCTAAAAAAAAAACAAGAAGTCAAAAATTTTGTGCTTTATACTCTATTGGAGTCAATAGTAATCCACACAACTCCTAGGAATTACCTATAACCAAAATACCTATAACATTTAGTTAGAAAAGTAATCGTTGTGCTATACAACCTTCAAGATTTATTGATCCACAAAAATATTTTATATTAATATGAATGTGAATGATCACAATGTATGAATGAATGCATATAAAAGAAAAAAAGAAAACCCTAGGTGTGGATTAAGTTATGGCATGACAAGTATCCTGATCCTATGCTATGAGATATCATGACCCAAAAATAAAAATAAAAAGATTCTTAGTTTTTATTAAGCATAATAAAGTAAAAGAGGACCTAATTAATGATTACAAATTAATTAATTAGGTGATCATCCTATTAACTTTAATACTGTGAAAACTCAAAAAATGAGGGATGACCCCTTCAATGCATAACATGGTTTCCACCTACACCTACATCATTCCAACCAAGATTTTAATTTTTTTGTTGATAATTATTTGGATATTTTTGAAATATCAAAGTCTTTGAAATAGATGGAGTTATTGTATTAACACTCTTTCTCCTCCAATCAAGGGGAATGATCTTGGTCCTTCGATGGAGTAACCTCTTGGGGGTGAAAAAATAAGAAACTTAAGATTATCTGTGCTTGCCTTTTTGGGCATGCAAAATGATGTTTCTACCATCCTCTACTAAATGGTTTAGTTTTCCTATATCTAGTAAACAACAATTGTGTCAAACATGGAAGGGTTGTAAAAAGCTTCACACATATAGTGCAATACGTCTCTAAGCACTTTGTCAATAATAATTTTGATTAACATTAAACTTCAATCAACATTGCATTGAAATGAAAAAAGTAGGCCCCTTTTGATCCAATCCAAAACATATATTAGCTTGAGGTGTTTAACCATTTCTATGTGAAGGTTTTGAACCAACTCTTAATTATCGAGGTCATCTTGGGAACACAAGAAAAAAAGTCATGAATAGGAAAGCTAACCATTATTACACAACATAATTTGGAATAAACCTTTGAATTACAATCAATTTTTTTCCCCTAGTGTTAGAAATAAATGTTTTAGGTTTCTTACCCTTTTGATGTAGACACTTTTGTTAATGTAGATACAATTATTTTACATCTAGTTAGCATATCACCATTGCCAGGTTGATCCGTTCACACTAGCTAAGTCTCCACTTAGAATTTTTTAATTTTTTGTTTCACATAGTCTAATTTAGACATTTTATAAGACATTACCATCATTTTAGAATGAAAAATGTAGTTCTATGACATGCATTGAGATCTCCCAACCTTTTTCCACTCTAGTTTAGAGTTGCTTCCTTGACAACTTTCAAAGATTCCTTGTAGTAGGATTTTGGTACCAATTTTCTAGCACATTACAATATATTTGTACCTAAAATTTCATCTATATTTATAGATTCTCACATTGTATATTTGAAATATAATATTAAGGGCGTAAGTCTTCTTTGTGATGATAACTCTTGTGCTACTACATAGTTTAGAGAGGATTGATTGAGGGCTTCCAAATATTCCTAACATAAGGATTTCATATCTTTAGATCATGTGCAAAATTTAGAGACATTCATCTTACTTCCTACATATCATTATCTAGAATAAGAATTCATCTTGAAAACATCTGCATTGTTTCTTCCCAAGGGGAGAAGTGTTCAACAATTGTGGATCATCTTTAGCGTCTAGTGTTGAGTATCTACCAACATTACATGCTTAATTTTGAGGGGAGGTTTTGTTGAGAAATATACAAGTTCTAATACGAAAGGTTGAAGAATTCAATCTCTATCCAAGTAAAAATCAATGGATGAGATACAAGGTTTGGACTATAACAACATGAATAATGAAACTTGTTTGTGAAATTGAAATTTTAAAAGTTGTCTTAACATGGACTTACCATGGCTTGATTTTTATTCTTTAGGATGCTAAAAAATCAACCTACATATCATACTTAATAAAACCACCTTATCTAAACTTATAAAAAAAATAAATAATGAATAAAATCATCATAAGATAGCAACAAAGAGAAAACAACTAGCAACATAAGAGAATCACATGACATGATATATGTGGAGAAACCTTTGCAAGAAAAAAAAATCCGCTAAGAAAAGAGGCCAATTATGCATTATGAACAAATAAATGTGATTCCAATACATTCACTCAATTTTTCACCATGCATCCAAGATCGCAACACTTGTATACCCATGAAAAAATTTCTTATGCCTCTACCTATAGAGTGAATCTACATTCAACTATTCCTCCTTTCTACATCCGAAGAACTATTTATATAGGCATACTAAGAGCTCTAAAAGGCCAAAGAAGGAATTCAAGGTAGACTCTTCACTGCTAACATTCCAATCCCTTGATTGCCTCAACAAAATGCGAAATGACATCAATTTTGTCTCCAATAATTTTCTTCCAACTTGTGCGGCCAAATATGGAAGATAAACATTACATTTAATGCGATAAATGATAGAATACCAAGAGAGATATGTTGCCTCTTCCAAGAACCCACTTGGAGAATTCCAAAGGCCAATTTTGTTTACTTCCCATGTCATTAATTATCCCATTCAAGGTGTCCACAGGCGGGAAAAATAATATCAAATAATTGTATTCACAACCCACCTTTACCACTACTAGTGGAACCCATAACCCCTTATGAATGCATTTTTAGCAATGTGTGTTCAATGTTGTCATTGATTCCAACCTTTTGTGTGCATTAACTTCAACCTAATGAAGAGATAAATGAATTTAGTATTGTACCTAATGAAGAGAAGTGTCATATGTGTGCATGAGAGAGTAATTATTATGTGCATAGAGTGTTTCTAGTGTATGGAAAGTTGAAGTATGCAAGAAAGAGTGATTGAAGTCTAACATTGGATGTTTTGATGTATGGTGGTGATGATAAGTTAGTACATTTTATATCCGAAAGGTGACAAGTATGGGAAGTTTTTCTATGCATGAAAGACTATTTGAAGTCCTTGTGGGAGAACACTATATATAAGAAGTTGGTGACTTGTGGTTTGGCGATGTCATGTATGGTATGTGAATGATGCATTATAACTTTAGAGGTTGAAGTTATGTTTTGTTATTTTTTGGCAGTATGGATGACTGTCAAGAATAGTCAAGACTCGTCCAAAGAATGATCCACATTGATATTTCTAGGTTTTTTTTTTCGTGGACATGTTCCTAATATTTTTATAGTGTTCCAGTTCATATATCTTATGTTAATTGACTCCACAAGTGAAGTTATGTTGCTTTGTACTCAACATTGTTATGTTTTAGTATTTGGTTGACTCGGTTCTTTTTAATGATTTTCTTTATGAATTTTTGGTCTATATATACTTTGGAGGAAGACTTAAGAAATTGATATGGATATTTTCATGGAATGTTGAGATTTGCATGAAGTTATGTGCATTGGGGAATATTTTTGGTCTGACTGGTTAACATATTCTTATGCTTTGTTACATGTTACATTTGGTGCAAACTATGGAGGATGTTGTGGTGTATGCACTTTGATTAAATGAACCTTATAAGGTGTGATATGATGTGTTTGGGTTCCCTTTATGTCTTGCAGTGGACCGTATTGAGTGTAAGTGTTCCTAGTGGTCAACATTGTATAAATAATACTTTACCTCTACCATGGCCGACCTAGTTGTGTTTTTGGTTGATCAAGTTAATATATATAGATGTGTGAATGATTGAGTTCAGTGTGAAAGTGTATGGATTTACTTGAATTATGTGTGGATCAAATGTGAAGTCAGTGTGATGCAAATGGGAAAGAGCAGAGGTGTGAGTGTATGAGTTTGACAAAGTTGTTGTAGTGGTTGATCAAGAGATCCTACATATTTTTAGTTCATCATTTCCCTATTCCTGCTTGAAGATAGTGGCTCTTTTGGTAGCATGTCCAATTTTTTTTATCATTCATTACGATAAAAAATTGGACGTATAAGGAAAATATGGAAATCTCTACTATCTTAAGGAAAATAAAGGAATCAATTGTTCGCTGGCATAGAGATGTGAATTTTGGATGTGGCACAAAAGGATGGAAAATATTAGCTTTGATGGTATGATGAAGATTATTTCTTCCAAGGTCATGAGAGATCTGTCCAAAATTATGAAGCCTAATAATACTAAATTTAGAGAATTTCAAGTGGGAAAGCAAACAAGAAAAAGTTCTAGAATAAGAAGTACTTGACTGCAAGACCTTTGGAGATGACAAATACAGATGTATGTGGACTCACAAGGACAAAATGGATGAATCATGAAAGGTATTTCATGTTACTTATTAATAATTATTCTAGAATGACTTGGGTCACATTCTTAAGAGAAAAATGAGAGGAAAATACTAAAGTAGGATGAAAATAATAAAACACCTTATGAGATGTGGTTTGGAAAGGTACCGATTGTGAAGCACTTCAAAATCTTTGAGAGTAAATACTATATCATAGAAATGATGAAAATATTGGGAAGTTTGATGCAAGATCAGGTGGATTATTCTTGGGACATTATACAAAAATAAAGACATATAGATGCTATAACATGAGGCAAAAGAAGATTGTTGAGAGCCTTAATGTCCAAGTGAGTGAAGAATGGAATAAGGCTGCTGTAGAGCCTGATTTTTAATTTGAATATGTTCTTGTTACTCTTTTATAAGAAAGGAATTATCTGGAAGATAGAGAAGAATTATATAAATGATAAAAGGAACCCAAATAAGCATTAAAGACCCCAAAAAATATTCATAAAGGTATCATTCTGAAGATCAGATAATTGGATACAAAGAAAAAGATGTGCGGACTAGGAGAAAGACCAAGATGAGTGAACAAACATACTACTATATTTTGATGTAGAACCAAAGACTTATGCAAAAGTAAGAAAAGATGAAAGTTGGAAGACAGATATGAAGGAAGAGATGGATCAGATAAAGAAGAATCATGCATGAGAACTAGTACCTAGATTAGTGGACAAAAATATAAATGGAACAAAGTGGGTGTTCTAGAACAAATTCAAAGAAGATGGTGAAGTCACAAGGAATAAAGAAAGACTGATATATAAAGGCTACACTTAAGTTGAAGCTATAGATTTTGAAGAGACATTTTCTTTGGTATCTAGTATGGAAGCTATATAAATGTTTCTTTATTTTTTTGCTTATAAGAATTTCAAAGTATGTCAAATGGATGTTAAGTCTTCCTTTTTGAATGGAGAACTAGAAGAAGAAGTCTACATTGAGAAACCATATGAATTTTCTTATTTAGAAAATCCAGATATGGTCTATAGGATTAAGAAGACACTTTATGGACTCAAGCAAGCTCCTAGAGCTTTGCATGCTAGTTTGGACAGGTACCTACTATAGCAAAATTTCAAGAAAGGTACTACAACTAGAAATATCTATTTTAAAGTTGAAGTTGATGCAATGCTGATATTAGTATTATATGTTGATGACATCATATTTGGAGGATATGATTATGTTTGTAAGAAATTTTCTAAGGAGATGTATGAGGTGTTTGGGATGCCTATGATTGGTTAGTTAACTTTCTTTCTTGGTCTTCAAGTTAGACATATGAAATATGAAATTTTCATTTCTCAATACCAAGTATATTGGTGAGATGTTGAAAAAGTTTAGAATGGAGGACTGTAAACTACTTGGGACCCCCATGGCTACTAGGAGTCATTTAAGTAAGAATGGTGAATCTTTGGAAGTTGATTAGAAGCTACATATATTTATATGATTGGTGGATTTTTTATATGACCGCTTCAAGTCCATATATTATGCATGTAGTCTGCTTGGTTGAAAGATACCAAGCTAATCCTAACCAATCACATGACACAATAGTCAAAATAATATTTAAATATATAAAAGGGACACCAAAATTTGGATTATGGTAAAAAATGGATAATGAATTTGCTCTGAAATTTTTTACCCGATGTTGATTGGGAAGAATGTGCATATGATAGTGGAAGTGCAATAGAGATGCATTTTTCTTAGGAGATAGGCTGGTCTCTTGGATGAGAAAATATCACAATTCACTGTCATTATCTACTACAGAGACATAATATATTGTAACAACACCTTTGTGCACACAAGTGGTGTGGATGAAACACTCTCAAAGCTATCAAGGTTGTAATTGATGAAGCAGTTCTGATTATGTGGGATAATATAATTGCTAGTGATATTTTAAACAATCCATTGATGCATTCAAGGATTAAACACATTTCTTTCTGGTATCAATTCTTGAGGGAGAAATTTGCAGAGAAGGAGGCCAGATTAGAGTATGTGCCCTCATAGGATCAAATTACAGATATCTTCACTAACACACTATCAAAGAACACTTTTGAGTTATTTTGGCAGAAGTTAAAGGTTATTTCCCCTCCTTCAAACTAGATGCATAAGAGTCGTGCATCTTTCCAAGGGAGACTTGATGTCAATATTTTATCTCTTGGATTTATGTGGTTACTACTCTCAGGGGGAGTAATGAAGGTTGTGGTTTCCTGGTTACAAGAAAATTGTTGTAGAGGTGAGTTGTCCCTATTGTGGGGAGCGTTGTTACGATTAGAATCATACCTGGAAGGGGAGAGTTTTTTTGTGTAGGAAAATTAAACATGAGACTAGAAATACCTTAGTTTTGCTTCCTTTCTTCTTCACTAGAGAAAAAAGCACTCATGACATTCATCCTTAAAGAAGACGAGAGATAATAAAATATAAATACACTCATAAAATTACAATATTTTAAAAAAAAATGATATTATCAAATATGATCCCAAACATTGATGCATAAAAATATTATACAAATAAATTTTAAAAATATCACAAACTACTAAAAGCTCATCTTTTTATTTTATATAAAAACATTTTTCATATTGATAGAAGGTATAGAATCCTAATTAAACTATGACAACCCAATTAAAATATAATTAAATGAAATGCAAGACTCAATTAAAACATATATATTGATAAAAATAAAATATAATTGGAGATCTTTAAAGCCTACAACACAAAATACAATAATATATAGACCAACATATCTAATTCCAAAAACAAATTGAGAGGATATTTCACTTTTTAATTTTAAACATTTTTTCATTTTGATAAAAAATATTAAAAATCAAATTAAGAGGAAATCTCATCTTTTTTATTAGTGTTTGTTGTAGGCAATACTATTGCATTCACTTGTGCCCAATTAATCAATTGTTTTGTACCAATCAAAAGTGATTTTTTTAAAAAAAAAGTAAACTTAATTTTTATAAAGTTGAGATTTGTATTCTTATTTATTTAATATATTCTAGAAATTATTTATCTATTCTATAATTGATTTAATTTTTTTGGTATTATAGGAATATATTTTAGGAATGATAATTTTTTAATTTTTTTGGAGATTACTTTTATAGTTAAAAAAGAAATGTTAATTTTAAATAGTTTTATTTATTATTTATTATAATTATAAATAAAATAATTACATAAGAGGCCTTTTCAAATTGTACCTCTACCCATACGAGCTAGAATTAATGTAAGTGATTTAGAAGTCATACCTCCATCTAAACGAGATGGGATTATAAGAGGCCTTCTCAGATCATATCTCTACCCATGCGAGGTAGGATACAATGTAAGTGATCTAGAAGTCGTACCTCCATCCAGTCGGGATAGGTTCTCATAAGGACAAGAATATCAAGTTATCTAATAAGAGATTTTCACTCTTCAGGACCATCCAGGTCTAGAGTAGCTTGCAAGAAATTTCACAGTCCGCCCAAGTCTGTGCCAAGGTTATAAAATAATATCTGCACCCTTCCTTGGTTTACGGGCTTATAGCCAGGTGCAAGACCACCGAGAACAACTTTAAGTCCTATACCCCTTCTCGGCTTTCGGGCATCCGGTCGGGTATACGTACCTTCCTAAGAATCATTTTCTTTTTATGTTTGACTATTTTTAAAGGTTTGTAATATGATGATGAATGAGAAACTACATAACTATGTCCAAGGTACATGTGCGCTGGAGGTATCATGCACCTTCCAGGTTGCCTACATACCCATATCCACGGGATCAAGGCCCTTGGAAGTCGCACTCTCTAACGATATGTAGTTTTGTTTACTAATATGTTTGATGTAACTGTCGTGGGGATAAACACCCTTTCGAGGCATTATCCGTTCCCCTAATAATTATTTACCATCATACACCCACTCAGGCGAATCAGACAGAATCCTAAGTTATCCACTATAGACATCAACAATGTTTTTCATAAGGTTAAAGTTAAATTATGAGTAAATATTTTGCCTATTCACATGAGACCTATTTCCACTCCTCAACTGTTATTGTACCGGCTTTCCCTAAGTTTTTTTTTTATGATTTCCTTGACAGAGTTTGGAGTCAGTTGTTGAAATAGCATCCTCTATTTTTGTAAATAAATAACCATAAGATAACATGAACAACTAAATTATTAACATGATAGTCTTTCTTAAATAGTTATCCCTCAATTATATATTTTAGAATTCGGAACAACCTTATGAGAATGAAACTATTCATATTTGAATAGAAATAGAAGGACATAACGATTATATGATATGTTCGTAACATGGAAGGCTTTCAATAATAGTACAACATACATATATTATTTATAATCTATCAAAAATGACAGTAACTTCAGTAAAAAATGGTAATAGGACCTAGACATAGCGAAGTATGAATACCAACTTGTGATACTCTGACTTATTTTGCATTATTCTCAACATTATTTAACCTCTGAGACAAGGCTCCGAGGTCTGATATTCTTTTATTCTATCCTAGGGAAATACAAAAGAGAAATGCATATTAAGCGAAATGGGCACATCTTTTGATAAAGAAAAATATCATATATTCAGACCAGGGTCTTCCCAGGCAATGATTTGTGTTGCTTCTCATAAATGTGATGTAATAATGTCTTATGTTGTTTGTGTGAAAGTTGTATGAAGCAACACTGACTTCTCAGAGAAAGCAGTTGGAGGAACCAACATTTAATGGTTGTCAGGGCATCATTTTATAAACTTGGATAGAGTCAAGGGAAGGCTACTCTACCACATATAGTATTCCAATATCTCACTGTATCAGTCTTTCAGTTAAGTCCCTCTGTACCAGGTTGTGTATTTCCTTTTAGTAAGCCTGTCAACTAATAAGGAGGTAAAAAATGTTCTTTATGACCCTGTCTTCACTGCATTTATTATCAGCTTACAAGTTAACACACATACACATAAATATGAAAACTTGTATGTACAACACTGCATAACTCTGGACAACACATATACACATAAATCTGAAAACATCTGTACAACACTACAAAATTCTACAGTGTTAATAGATAGCAATTAGAGCATAGAGGACAAGGTTTTTCCATATAATTAATCTCAACGTAGCTACACATGAAGGAAACATATAATTTTGTTTAAAACCTTCACATCAATATTGTCATTTGATAACTTGCTAAAATTCTCAATTTTAAAATGCTAAAATATAAGCAAAACTTAAAAATTAAACCAAGTTTCTTACATGAACCAGATTCAGTTTCTTTTCTTTATAAGAAATATCATTACAACAGTAGTGTAAATTCAGAATTTATAGAAGAGGAAGAGGGAAAGGTTTAATATTTTGTAATCAATAAAATGAGTTAGGTTTTAATGAGAATAGAAAGAGGGAATACGATGAGTTTCCTCCTTATATGAAAATGATCAAGGGATGAATAAGTGCACTTGATGTTATTCCTGTAAGAAATAATGGAGGCCAACACTTGATACAAATTTTTTCTTCAACGTCTAACCTCCCTCTGCTGCTTGTTTTCACCCAGGCGCTACCTCTGTGTGTATCCTCCTTAAAATCATGGCTCAAACCCTATTTATTTTTAATTCCAGTCCATCATAGAGGTGGTTTTTCTCTTCTAGAAATGTTTGTAATTCATATTTCCCTTGTTCCCCACGCAGGCTATAGACGTCAATGAGCCTTCCATCTTCAACCACGTTTCTCTCTTACTTTCCTTATCCATTCCTTGCTTTCCACACTCACCTCTTGTGTCTGTTTCCTTCTCCCAAACTGGCATGTTAGAGAATGGCTTCCATTTCAATGGGAAATTATATTGCTTTCTTTTTCCAATTTGAATTGCATAATAGGGTTTTTGGTTTAAAATTTGATTTTTTTATTAATTTGTATGTATAAAGATATGTTACTTCAGTCGACTTATTAGTGTTTTGTAGTTTGTTTTAAATAATTTATGTTTTTTTGTAAAAATCGGCCAAGGTAAATTAGCCATGTTTGATAAAATTGATATGTTTATTGTTTATTTAGTTTTTTATTATTTATATATATACTTTTTCTAATTTTATTATTGTATACATATATGTTATTTATCATTAATGATTATTATTTATTTTTATTGATATTATTTTAATGCTTATTTAATTACTTATAATGCTTAATGGTTATATTTAATAATAATTATTTAAAAGTCTAGTTTTAATTCGTAATGTTTAATAAATATTTGAAATTGTCTTATATTGGGTTCCAGTTAGCATTTATAGATTAAAATAATTCAACTTAAAATAATTCAATAAATATTGTCTAAGGGATTTAAAGAATTAAATAAAAAGACAACACGTCCACACACTTGCCAATAAATAATTAAATCGTACATGTGAACTTATAAAGGGTCATGACATCCATAAATATTTATATTATTTTAATACTTATTTAATAATTGTATTTAATAATAGTTATTTAATTGTCTAGTTTTAAATTTGTAATTAATTCTTCGTAATGTATGATGAACCTTGGGATGATCTTAATTGGAACTCAGGTTAATACGATAGATTACAAGATAATTTACCTCTATTTAATTCAAAAACATCAAACTAAATTAAAACAAAATATGATGATCAAAGATGACACAATAATGCTCTTGTCAAATAATTATTCCAATGTATGAGATTCGTAAAGGTTAACCAATAGTGGGTTGTGATAGTTTTGCATCTGATGGAGCTTGGGGCTCGATGTCTTTTGACTCTATCACGTGCTTTGTACTGGGAACCTCTGTTTGGTCTCTACTATCTCTATTTCTCAATGGTCTTGCCTTTGGAGATGATGCCCGAGGCAGGTGGGATTTGGTGTTGGGTTCTTTCTTGCTTGTCCCATTTTGTGCTAGTTTTTGCTTTTCTTGGGCTTGCGCCTCTTTTGGAGGTTTTTTGGTGTGAATTTTTAGGACTTATGTTGAGCATTAGTTCTATTTTGGCTCTTTTTTTGCAGTTGATGTCGCTAGGAGTGCTCGACTGTTTGTCTTCCATTTTATGAATGGATCCTCTTTGGTTGGTGACTCAGTTGTGGTGGATTTTGACATATCCTTGGAAGGGGTTTTTTTATGGGAGAGTGTGGCATGCTTCTGGAAGCTTTTGGAAGGGCCACGCGGCTATTCTGATTCATCTTCTGTGGTTGGAGTCGCTAGGCTGGTCTTTGTTAAGGCTCATTCTGCTTCACTCCCCATGGAGAGGCCTTTTTCTTTTGGTTGTGTCTCTTCCCTAATTATGGGTGGTTCCTCAAGTGGCTTTGGGTCTGCTATGTTCGGTGATGATGCTTCCCTTCTCTCTTTTTATTTAGCAAGTTTCTTTGTTTATTCGTTAACTGTGAGTGTTGCTCGGGTCTTGTGGTGGAAGGGAGATTTATCTTCTTTTTAGTTTCTTGGATATCGTGGTTGTGGCCAGTTGGATGCTAAAAATTTTCAAGGGCCCGCTTTGGCCTCTGGTTGGTTTTGGTTGAGGAGGCTTTCAGGTTTTGGTGTCGCTCAATTCCTTGGTGGAGTCATGGGCTTCTCTTTCTTATTGTTTTGGTGGACTCTTATGGGCACTTTTATGTCTCTTCCTTTAGAGACTTCTATAGAGGTGAAGCTTCCCCTTGAGTGTCCGAGGTGCCTTTCTGTGGCCTGCTAGAGGGATGGGTGTTTTTCTTGTTGTCTTTCTTCCTCTCATTCATATTGAGGTGGTTCCATCATCTATGGATGTGGTGATGTGTTTTGAGGGTGAGGCTGATTGTGGAAAAGAGTGGCTTTTTCTTGTAGTTGGTTGTTGGGAGGAGGGTCGGTTTTGGTAGTGGGTTTGGAGGAGGACAAATTTTTATTCAAACTATCCTATAGAGGTGGGATCCCCTTCTATTGAGGTGGAGGGGATTTTGGTTGGGAGAACAATTTTTCTCTTTTGGGAAATCTATGTTTCCCGTATCTGGATGGTTCGGGGTTCCATGGTTAAACCCTCTCTTCTATGTGGTTTTTTCCTATATCTTTTCTTTATGTTGCTAGCTCTTTCTTGGGAAGTCTTTCAAATCTTTGCTATTGTTTCAGGAGCCATATTAAAACCCAATGTGGTTCTAGGAGCCAAGCCAAAACCCAATTTGGTTTGGTGTGCCTCTTATATCTCCATAGTTTTAGCTGGATGTTTGTTGCTCAATCTTATGTGGCGGTATCAGATGATGGTTTTGGAAGCCATGTTAAAACCCATTAGTATGGCTTGGGGAGCCTTTAAAACCCCTTGGATCTCATTTCTTAGGAGACTTTCTCTTTGATGTAAGGCTTTGGCCTTTTTATTGGATCTTTGGGGGCAGTCAACGCATTGTATTCCTTGTTCTTTTAAGTTGTTGTTTGTTTGTTGGCTTTGGGTTGTTGGTCCATTTTTTCTTTATCTATTGTAGCTTCTCTTTTTCATGGGGTTCCAAATCCTCCTCAATATTAGATAGTATGGGGGTTCCAAGGTCCCGTCAAAACCTATTTTTCCTTAATCAAAAACTATTTTCACTTAAATGTTTATATTATACAATTTTATGATTATTAATAGTTATTTTATTAAGACCCGTTATAATTAATATTTTTTGGGCTAAGTTAATAGTTTCTATAGGCAACACCCTTTATATTAATTTCATAAAAGTTTATAGTTGTGGACATATATGATCCTTTGAATGTTTGTTTGATTGCAAGATTGAGTCGATGATGAAATATGGCACCCATAGAGAAGAGAGACATCTACTGGACCACTTCCAAAATCTAGACGCAATCCATGAAAATTTTATAGCTTCAAAAGGAGAAGCACCCAAACAAAAATGGTGCCCTCTAAAGGTATCAACAAGCACAAAACTATCCCCACTTAGACTAGGGGCATACACCACCAAATATATACTACAACCTATAATAGATAGATTTTGAAAAAATAATTGAGAACCTTTAGGTTACCCTTATCTTCTTCATTACCATAGCTTTGGCTCTAGCTGGATATTTTGGTCCATAGTGCTCATGGGTAAGCAACTACACGACACAACTTGGAACCTCATCCTTTATCTGCTCATCTTTGATAACTACAACAAAGTATACCTCATCGTCATTGTTGTTAAGGACCTCATATCTCAAGTGATTTCTTATCCAATCACCTCCCTCATTCAACATTGTCCCCAAGAGCTTCTTGAGGAACACAATATTTCTAACAATAATCGACTTCTTATTTTCAAAGGCCTCCAGCTCCATGGTAGTAATCATAGGAAACTTGGGCACATCCTTCTAACGATGAGAAACCAAATAGTAGTGCTACATGAGAGGAATATGGTTTTCCTCATCAAAATTCACCAACACATCTTCAATCTTGTAAAGAAATGAACCTTTGAAGACCTTTTGACATAAAATATCAACCCCTTCCTTCATTTCCTCTGTTTCTAGCGCAACTGCCAAGAACATGACATAAATGTCGTTATTCATACAATGTTTGTGACATGTATTAAAAAATTCCTGATCCCCAAGAATGACCTCCACCATGTGGATAACCAGGCAATGAGAGAAATTATGGATGTCTTTCAACCTATTCTTTGAGGCCTCACCTACATAAGACATTTATTATTTATCAAATATTGATATGATATGAGTATCCATGTTATATATTTGTTAGCTCTGATCTCAAAGATAAACTTCGAGAGTCACCAAAGACCACTAAGAGGGCATAAATATGGAAAAACCAATATGTCCTTTGTTGATTGTAGCAACATTTCATATCTAAACAATCAATGTAGGTATAGGATAGAGGAATAGATTAATTTTCTATATGATTCATAAAAATGGTATAGGGGATTGATAGAGAATAATCAAGGATTGTGATGGACCAATTGGTTGTATATTATGTGTAGGCATCATTTTGACTCATTTATGATGCAGGAGCATCTTGCATTCTTGACAATCCTGATCAACCAAAAATATGTTTGTTTTAGTTCAGTAGTTTGTTGGAGGCTGCTCGGTAAAGTGCTCGATAACTGCTATTGCTCGGTTACTTGTTTTGTCTTGCTTTACCGACAGGTCTCGGTGGATATTTTGGACGCTAGGTTGGTTTTCACTGAGTTGTCTCTGTTGCTCGGTTACCTTCTTACCGAGTCATTTTTGTTTCTTGGTTGGTCTTCACCGAGTTGTTCCTGTTACTCGGTCGACTTCTTACCGAGGTGTTTATTTTGATGTTGGATCTTGTAGCAGACTTCTGCATTTAATTTCCATAGCATAATTACTATGGATCTCTCATTGGGATGTGTGCAAACCTAAATCTAGGTCTTTGCTATTTCCTAGGTTGGATCTTTAGGATCTGAGTGTCGACCTATTTGGTGGAATATTGTATATATTTGGTTGTCTATTCTTAGACTTGGGACCAGTTTTGAGGTGATAGTAGATCAAGGGTTAGCATTTAGAGGGTAGGTCTTTGACCTTGCATGTATCAAGATTATTCTGTAAACATCTGAATGTATATAGCCAAAATCGGGAAGGCCTTACAACCCAAGATGTAATAAGTTTGATGAAATAATATATGATCTGATGTTTCTTCTCTCCCTTTTTGTGTTCTTGCTTCCGAATTGTTGTACAAGTTGGTTTGGTTAGATGGGAGTTCCTTGGGCCCTGGTTTTCCCTACCCTCCTTGCATCAGGTGGTATCAGAGCCATGTTAAATCTAGGTTCCTTCTTGTAATCCCTAACCCAAGTTGGTTGATATTGTTGTGGGGTAGCAGATTGTGATCTGACCTACAATTACAGAGGGTTTCAAGATGGTTCATGGGAGAGGAAATGCAGATCCAGGTCTAGCTGATATGTTAAGACATATGGCTGTAAGATTGGAAGCTATTGAGACAACCCATCGCAGAGGAAGACATCTTGAAGATGTTAGTGATGATGAATTTGAAGAAGTGCATGGAGAATTTGCACTTGCACCTATGATGGATCAGGAAGAAGAGAGATTTCTACGAGCATTGAGAAGCTTGAAGTCCACACCTCAGTTTAATCCTCATGAGTATAGTGGAAAGTTGGATTCTAATGAGTTGATAACCGGGATAATCGAGATGGAAAAATAATTTGAGTATGAAAATGTATTAGAGGAGAAGAAAGTAAAGATTGCAAGTACAAAGTTGAAAGGTCATGCATCATTGTGGTGGGAGCATCTGCAATTGGATCAGAAGAAGAAGGGTAAAGACAAGATCAAGGTATGGGACAAGATGATAAACAAATTGAAAGGCAAGTTTCTACCTTGTGATTACCAGATTAACCTAGTTAGGAGAATGTAAAGTTTGAAGAAGAAAGATAGATCGGTAAAAGATTACACTGAGGAATTTTACAGATTAGACTTTAGATCTGGACATGTTGAAGATGAAATGAAAAGAATAGAAAGCTATCTGAATGGGTTAAGAAGTTCTATACAAGATGAGATCATCTTGGTAAAGATGGAGAGTATTGAAGAAGCATATTAGTTTTCCCTAAAAGCTGAGGAGAAGTTGAACAAAAGATATGAACAAAGGAAAAGAGGAAGAGGTGGTAGATTCCCTCAAGGAAGAGGTAGATCTCATGGTGAAAATAGTAGATTTGTGATGACATGTAACTGATTGAATGTTTGATAATGTTAATTTGAAGATAATGCAAGGCATTAAATAAGTCAATGGTTTGTATTGTCATTGATGTCAACTTGATATCATCTAAACGGTCATGTACATAATGCCAAAGACTTTAGAGAATCAATGGAACAAAGGTTATGCTTTCAACAATGCATAAAAGTCAAGTATTCACTAAGTGACAGATAACATCGACGGAGTGCACACCATTGGTAAAGGCAAAGAAGAAAAGTCATAGTGATACCTGACAAGCAGAAGACAGTGTTTCCCGACGAAGAAAAACCAAAGGATGCCCGACGAGCTAAAAATAGAGTTGCCCGACGAGTAAAAATCCAATGATGCCCGACGGATAGAGATCCCGAAGCTAACTGTAGAGTTGACCGACAGAACAGAGAGTTCAAAAAATGACAAAATATCTAGCTGGCAAGAGCTAAAGATAGACTTAACTGGTTGTTTTATTTGTTTGATTCAACCAGAGTTAAGTGATGATTTAAAGAAGATTTGTACAGTTGGAAAGAAGATAACTATGAGATAAATCAGGAGTTATGTTTTAAATCAAATTGGCTGGATTGTTTTTCATGCCAAGAATCAAGAATCAAGAAACAGTGAATATCATGTCTATATAAGAGACAAGCTTAATTCATTTATGAATGGGATTAAGGGGAGTGAATAGAAAGAGGATGCTGAAGAGAAACTGATGAAGAATAACTTCATATAATCCTGATCAATCAAGCTGAAGGAGAGCTAAAGAATTTTGCAGACACTGACGAACAATGAAGCACAACATCATAGAGCAGAAAGTGTGGAGCACAAAGAATTGAATTGATACATTGATCAGAGAGGTAATGTACTTAAATAGATCTGAAAATTTGCAATTCAAAGTTGCATTAGAAACAGGTCATAGTGTTTCAGTTTAACCATTGAAGCATCAAGTCTCTTAACAGAGCAGGACTTAAAAGTCTTCTATATATTGAGGTACATCCCAAGGAGTGCCAAAAAGGTTGATTCATGAAAGTAGCATTGGATTTGCTCGATACCTATTGACAGTCTAAGAAGGAGGCTGATTCAAGAATGGTAGTAATAGATGCCCGATACTAAGTGAAAACCTCTATGTATAAAATCCTCTAACAAGGTCACACTTAACTGTGTGTTTGTAACCTTTAACAGGGTTGGTTCCTAACAGGGCTCACTTCAGAAGAGTAAAAATTTGGGGTACCGGTCCCAGTGGTTTTTTCCTTAACAGGGTTTCCACGTTAAAAATTCATGTGTTATGTGTGTATGATTCATTTCTTTATTATTTTGTTTTTGACATAGTTAACACTGGGTTGATCAGTATACTCTTCTTATTTACTGAGTTTCGGTAAATAGTTATACTGCTTATCGGTAATCAAGGAGAATAAGGAAATACAAGGAAAATTGACAGACAGTTAAATCATTAAAAGTATTTCATGACATGCATCTTGTAGGGACATATTAATTTGAGGTTTATTTAATTGGTGGTTTATGTTTGAAGGATAAAATTTTGAGGCCACTGATTCACCCTCCCTCTCAGTTATTACTAACAATTGGTATTAGAGCTTGGGTGCTTAGAAAAGAAGGTTTGAAGACCTAATTCAAGATCAAAAGATGAACATACGAGATGTGCCCAAGTTGAACAAAGACAACTTTGCTTCATGGAAAAGCAGGATAAGACTCCACTTATCAGGTATTGGTAATGATGTTACTCAATTCCTAGATACTGATGTGTTGCCTACATGAGTATTGACAATAGATCAATTGGGAGAGAAGCATGAACACAACTGAATGGTTATAGATCTTTCTTCCTCACTCTCTGATGCTGAATTTGAAGATGTCAAGGATTGCAAAACTGCAAAGAAGATGTGGGACAAACTGAAGCTTGTAAATGGAGGTGATACAAATGTTCTGAGAGCCAAGGCAAAAAGGCTTAGAGGAAAATTTGATGATCTTAGAATGAAAGAAGGAGAAAACATCACACAATACAACACAAGAATAAAAGAAGTAGTCAATGCTATACGAGGAGTTGGAGGTACACTTGAAGAGGAGACAGTGGTAAGTAAAATTTTAAGAACCTTACTGCCTCTATATGCTATTAGAGTTTCTGCCACTCAAGAAATGAGAGCAGTAGAAAACAATACAGTTACTCTTGATAGTTTAATTGGTAGATTGATTTCATTTGAGATGAATAACTTTGATAACAGTGTCTTACCAAACTTAGAGTCTGCATTTAAGTCTTCTATGAGAATAAGAAAATCAAGTCATAGACACACATCTAGAAGAGATAGTGAAAGTGAAAGTGAAGAAGAAGATTTAGATGAAATAGAAGCACTTATGGCTAGAAGAATGCAGAGAGGCAAAGGTAAATACAAAGGCAAGTTACCACTTGTATGCTTTAATTGTAAAGAGATTGGACACTTTGCTGCAAGATATCCTAATAGAAGAAAATATGACAGAAGTAATGATGGATCTTTTGAGAAGAAATCAGACAGAGGTGATAACAAAGATTACAGAGGTTACCGACAATCAGAAAGAAGAGATACCCGAGACTACAAAGACAAAGGCAAGAAGGCTAGCTACCTAGCTGCTTGAAAAGATGAAGATACTGACACTGAACCTGATGAAGACATCAATATGGGATTTGTAGCTGTGAAGGATGATTCAGATGAAGATGAAAGATATGTAGAAATTGCACTCATATCTAAGGTTAGCAAGAATGACATCTAGATTATAGATAGTGGTCGCACTCACCACATGATCGGTGATAAAGAAAAGTTTAACACTTTTGAGTATTATAATGGTGGAACAGTAAGAATGGGTAATTATACACCTTGTCCAGTTGAAGGCAAAAGAACTATAATACTGAATAACCTGATTAAATGTGAAAATGCTTATTGGGTAAAAGGATTGAATTATAATATGTTGAGTGTTTCTCAGCTGAATAATTCAGGTCACAGAGTAGCATTTGAGAATAAGAAGGCAAAGATCTTCAATGAATCAGGAAAATTGATTGGTACCGGTGAACATACTAAAGGTAACTTATTCTATCTGAATGATACTAACACCACTTGATTAATGACTAGAAACACAGACATATGGCTGTGGCACAAAAGATTGTGTCATGTGAATTTTGACAACATGATGAAAATAAGCAGAAGGAGAAATGTAAGAGGCTTACCGACGATGACAAAGACAGACAACATCATCTGCAAGAATTGTCAAAAAGGTAAAATGAGTAAGTCTATTTTCAAAAGTAAAACCCATACATCTGATGACATTCTAGAATTAGTCCATAGTGATTTATGTGGACCAATGAGGACAAAGAGTTATTATGGAGATAGATATTTTATTCTCTTTGTTGATGATTACTCTAGAATGTTGACAGTCATGTTTCTAAAAGATAAATATGAAGCATTCAAGATGTTTAAATGGTATAAGGCTATGGTAGAAAAACAAAGTGGTAAGAATTTGAAATGCTTAAGGTCAGATAGAGGAGGAGAATTTATATCAGATGAATTCACTAATTTTTGTAATGAGCATGGTATAAAAAGACAGGTTTCTGGACCAAGAACACCACAACAAAATGGGATTGCTGAGAGAAGGAACAGATCAATAGTTGATTGTGCTAGAACATTGATGATAGAGAAATGCATCACCCAAATCTTATGGAGGGAAGCTGTTAGTACTGCTGTATACACACTGAACATAGTACAATTGAAGAATGACACAAAGAAGACACCTTATGAGCTATGATATGGTAAAACACCCAATGTAAGTTACTTCAAAATATTTGGTAGTCAATGTTATGTCTTAAAGGATGATAGAAATGGAAATCTTGACACCAAGAGTGATGAAGGTATTTTTTTGGGGTATTCTACCAAGAGCAAATCTTATAAATGTCTCATCAAGGCTTCTAACAAAATTGTTGAAAGTGCAAATGTAAAGATAGATGAATTTGCAGAAAAGAATGAGCTGGAAAGCACAAAAGAACTAGAGGACTACAACAAGTTTGTATACTGTGAAGAACCCAACACTCTACCCGAGAAACAATTCTTAATTTCAGAATATCAGAAATGTTGATGCAAGCAAAGAGATGAACTTCAAAGATACATCTATATACAGACAGGTATATACTAGAACCGAGCACCAGAGCATATTGTTGTATTGCTGATGGATAAGGGAAATTCAAGGAATATATTATGGATGGAGAGAAAAGATTGTTTGACATGAATGTCAGATATCT
>MU225256.1:729426-745526 GCA_018584345.1 Thuja plicata | reverse complement strand
CAAGGAATATATTATGGATGGAGAGAAAAGATTGTTTGACATGAATGTCAGATATCTGTGAGATATTTGTTTGGCATTGTTGTCAAAGGGAGAGAGATTATCCATATTATCACATTCTTCTGAAAAAAGGGAGAAAGATTATCCATTATCAGATTACTCCAACAGGGAGAGATTATATCCTAAGGGAGAGAAAGTTGTATAAAAGATTAAACAAAGGGAGAGTTGCTGAAAAGAGAAAAAGACATCACAAAAGAGAGAATAGTCAAAGGAGAGAAATTGACACAAGAAGAGGACTCAACACATCAGAAGACAAAGAGATGCAAGAATAAAATCTAAGCTAAAAAAAAGCTTATCGTAGTTCAGACATTTATCGGTTATCAGAACAAAAAGATTAGTAGTTTGATGAATCTCAACTGTTGCATTTCATATTGTATTAGAAATAGTATAGTGTGATAATATAGTATGTTGCCATCACTGCCAAATGGAGATATTGATGACATGTAACTGATTGAATGTTTGATAATGTTAAGTTGAAGATAATGCAAGGCATTAAATTAGTTAATGGTTTGTATTGTCATTGATGTCAACTTGATATCATCTAAACGGTCATGTACATAATGCCAAAGACTTCAGAGAATCAATGGAACAAAGGTTATGCTTTCAACAATACATAAAAGTAAAGTATTCACTAAGTGACAAATAACACCGACGGAGTGCACACCATCGGTAAAGGCAAAGAATAAAATTCACAATGATACCCGACGAGCAGAAGACAGTGTTGCCCAATGAAGCAAAACCACAGGATGCCTGATGAGCTGAAAACAAAGTTGCCCGACAAGTAAAAATCCAATGATGCCCGATGGGCGGAGATCCTAAAGCTAACTGTAGAGTTGACCGATGGAACAGAGAGTTTAGAAAATGACAAAATATCTAGCTGGCAAGAGCTAAAGATAGAATTAACTAGTTGTTTTCTTTGTTTTATTCGACCAGTGTTAAGTGATTGATTTAAAGAAGATTTGTACAGTTGGCAAGAAGATAGCTACAAGATAAATTAGGAGTTATTCTTTAAATCAAATTGGCTGAATTATTTTTCACGCCAAGAATCAAGAATCAAGAAAAGTGAATATCATGTCTATATAAGAGACAAGATTAATTCATTTACGAATGGGATTAAGGGGAGTAAATAGAAAGAGGATGCTAAAGAGAAATTGATGGAGAATAAATTCATACAGTCCTGATCAATCAAGCTGAAGGAGAGCTAAAGAATTCTACAGAAACCGATGAACAATGAAGCACAACATCACATAGCAGAAAGTGTGGAGCACAAAGAATTGAATTGATACATTAATCAGAGAGGTAATGTACTTAAATAGATCTGAAAATCTGCAATTCAAAGTTGCATTAGAAACATGTCATAGTGTTTTAGTTTAACCATTGAAGCATCAAGTCTCTTAACAGAGCAGGACTTAACAGTCTTCTATATATTGAGGTACATCCTAATGAGTTTCAAAAAGGTTGATTCATGAAAGTAGCATTGGATTTGCCCGATACCTATTGACAGTCTAAGAAGGAGGCTGATTCAAGGATGGTAGCAATAGATGCCCGATACTAAGTGACAATCTCTATGTATAAAATCCTCTAACAAGGTCGCACTTAATAGTGTGTTTGTAACCTTTAATAGGGTTGGCTCCTAACAGGGATCACTTCAGAAGAGTGAAAATTTGGGGTACCAGTCCCAGTGGTTTTCTCTTAATAGGGTTTCCACATTAAAAATTCATGTGTTATATGTGTATGATTCATTTCTTTATTGTTTTGTATCTGACATAGTTAACACTGGGTTGATTGGTATACTCTGCTTATTTGCCGAGTTTCTGTAAATAGTTATACTGCTTATCGGCAATCAAGGAGAATAAGACAGACAAGGAAAACTGATAGACAGTTAAATCATTATACGTATGTCATGGCATGCATCTTGTAGGGACATAATAATCTGAGGTTTATTTGATTGGTGGTTAATGTTTGAAGGATAAAATTTTGAGGCCACTGATTCACCCCCCCCTCTCAGTTATTACTAACAATTTGAACCAGACAAGAAAAATCTAGACACATATCAAGACAAAGGAAAGACCGAATGGAAAGGTGGAAGTTTATCCCGAGGAAGAGGCAACTACTCCTGAGGTGGTTATAGAAAAAGAGGGTTCCAAGGAGCTTGTTACAATTGTGGTGAAGGACATAGATCTTTTGAGTGTACAAATGCAAGCAAGAAAGTTGGTAGTAGTTGAAATGCTTTGGTGCAAGAAGAGTCACCGAATGAACCCGAGAAGGAAAGAAATTGAATGATTAGAAGGATACTATGGAGTGAGAAAGATAAGAAAGATCATGTCAGAAAAAGTTTGTTCAAGACCAGATGCAGAGTTGCAGATAAAGTTTGGAAGGTAATTGTTGATAGTGGAAGCTCGGAGAATCTGACATCAGAGGAGATGGTCACAAAGTTGCAGTTGGAAAGAATGAAGCACCTGAAGCCCTATCAAATTTCATGGATCAAGGATGAGCATACATTAATGGTAAGTGAACAATGTTTTGTGAATCTAAAAATTGGAAAGTATTATGATCAGGTGTTGTGTGATATTATCCCAATGGATTATTGTCATATTTTTTTGGGTAAAACTTGGCAATATGATAGAAATGCTATACATGATGGAAGAGTGAATAGATATACTATTTGGGTTGATGGTAAGAAACAAATCTTGTTACCTTTGGTTGAAGAATCTGTTGGTGAGATATGTGCATCTGTGAAAGTTTCTTTGATGGAAGGTAGACAGTTTGTTAAGGATTTGAAAAGAAATGACATTTGTTATGCTTTGATTCCTAGCAAACCGAGTAAGAACACAAAAGATAAATTTTCTGCATAAGTTGAGAAATATCTTACTAGGTACAAGGAGATCATTTCAGATAATGTACTTGATGGTTTTCCACCGATGAGAGATATTAGTCATTGTATGGGTCTGATTCCTGGAGCTAGTTTACCGAACAAGGCACCACATCAGTTGACACCGAATGAGAATGAAGAGCTCAACCGACAAGTGCATGATTTGTTGAACAAGGGTTTGATCAGAGAAAGTTTGAGTCCATGTCTAGTACCAGTTGTATTGGCACCTAAGAAGAATGAAGAATGGAGAATGTGCACTGATTCAAGAGCAATCAGTAAGATCACAGTTAAGTATAGGTTTCCTATACCGAGGATGGATGATATAATGGATTGTTTGAGTGGAGGAAAATATTTTACCAAAATTGATTTGAAGAGTGGATTCAATTAGATCAGAATTAGAGAAGGTGACGAGTGGAATACTACTTTCAAGACAAAAGAATGTTTGTATGAGTGGTTGGTTATGCCCTTTGGTTTAACTAATGCACCGAGTACATTTATGATGTTAATGAATGAACTTTTAAGAAATTATTGAGTAAATGTGTGATTGTATACTTGGATGATACTCTGATATTCAGTAAGACTAGAGAAGAGAATTTGATGCATATAAGACAAGTGTTGCAGAGATTGAAAGAGGAAAAGTTGCTGACAAATATGAAAAAGTGTTCCTTCATGAAAGAAGAACTTGTGTATTTAGGTTTTGTGTTTTCAGCTGATGTTTTGAAGATGGATCCTGAGAAGGTTGAAGCTATACTTAGTTGGCCTACACCTGAGAATGTAGTGAGGTAAGATCGTTTCATGGATTGGAAAGTTTTTACAGGAAGTTTATCATAAATTTCAGTTCTATTTGTAATGCTATGACTGAAACAATGAGAGGAGACAAAAGAGAATTCAAATGGACACATGGAGTTGATAAGAGTTATGAGACTTTGAGGAAGAAGGTTGCTGAATTGCCTGTATTAGCCTTACCTGATTTCAATAAGGTATTTCAAGTTGAATGTGATGCAAGTGGAAGTGCAATAGGATCTCTGTTGACTCAAGAAGGTAAACTTGTTGCTTTCTTTAGTGAAACGTTGAATGATGCTAAAATAAAATATTCTGTCTATGATCAAGAATTCTATGCTATTGTCCAAGCTCTAAATAAATGGACATTATTTGATGTCAATTGAATTTGTGTTGTATACTGATCATAAGGCTTTACAATATTTGGGTAGTCAAAATAAATTGAATCAGACAAATAAAATGGGTAGAGTATTTGCAAAGTTTCACATTTGTGATAAAGCATAAGAGTGGATTTTCTAACCGAGTTGCTGATGCATTGAGTAGGAGAAGATCTTTGTTGACTGAAATGAGAATTGAGGCTCTTGGTTTTGATGACATGAAGCATTTGTATGAAAATGATCCTGATTTTTTTGAGTAGTGGAGAGTGTGCAGAGCACCTATTCCAAATCAACCAAGTAAGTATGAAGACTATTTCATTCAAGAAGATATGTTGTTCAAATGTATTCAATTGTGCATACCGAGAGGATCAATGAGAACTAATTTGAGAAAGGAAAAACATAGTAGTGGTTTGGCTGGACATTTTGGTATTGATAAAATATTGAATTTACTCAAGGAAAGGTATTTTTGGCCTCGGTTGTATAAGGATGTTCAAAAATTTGTGAAAAGTTGTGGAGTTTGTCAAGTTGCAAAAGGAGTAAGTCAAAATACTAGATTATATACACCGATTTCTGTTCCTGAGAAACCTTAGAGTGATATCAACATGGATTTTGTTCTTGGCTTACCGAGGACAACAAGAGGTAATGATTCCATATTTGTTGTTGTGGATAGATTTTCTAAGATGAAACATTTCATACCATGTAAGAAAACATCAGACACAATACATATAGCAGATCTTTTCTTTAAGGAGATTGTCAGATTGCATGGATTACCGAGGAGTATCATCTCTGACCGAGATAGTAAATTTGTCAACTATTTTTGGAAAACACTTTGGAAGAAGTTGGACATCGAGTTGAAGTATAGTTCTACATTTCATCCACAGACTGATGAACAAACAAAGGTTGTAAACCGAAGTTTGGGTAGCTTGTTAAGATGATTAGTTGGAGACACACTGAGTAATTGGAATATGATATTGTCACAAGCATAGTTTGCATATAACAGTTCCGTGAATAGAAGTACTGGAAAGACACCTTTTGAGATTGTTAATGACACATAACCAAGAGGTATACCAGACTTGAGAGATATTGTTGGAGAAGCGAAAAGAAGTGTTGAAGCATAAAAGTTTACTGAGTTCATGAAGACATTGCATAAGGATGTAAAACACAAGTTGGAGCAAAGTAATAAAAAATACAAGGATAGTGCAGATAGATCAAGAAGACATAAAACTTTTGAAGTTGGTGATGCAGTTACGGTTCATTTGAAGAAAGACAAATTTCCTATTGGAACATATGGAAAATTGAAGATGAAGAAATTTGGTCCTTGCAAAATACTGAGAAGATTTGACAATGGAAATGCTTATGAAGTAGAATTACCTGATGACATGGATATATCACCTATATTCAATATTTCAGATTTGTATGAGTATCATGAACCTGATGAAGAAGTGAGAGTACCGAGTGATTATCCTAAGAAACATATAGAGGAAGTTGTGCAAATTTCAAAACAGAGAGTTGACAGAAGTACAAGAGGAAAGGATTACATGGAATATCTAGTAAAATGGAAGAACAAGACGATTGAGGATTCATCTTGGATTTCTCAATCTGAGTTGGATTCAATTCAAGTCGTACCTGACTCATGACTCGGAGAATCATTTATTTTAACCCTAGGCATATGATGCAGGAGCATCTTGGGTTCTTGGCAATCCTAATCAACCCAAAATATGTTTGTTTTAGTTCAGTAGTTTGTCAATTTCTCATGTCCATCAACAAGGGTCATGCTTCAATCTTGTTTTAGCATGGTTTTGGCTTCATGGAAAATTCTCTTTTCACTAGAATTTGACATTATGATATATTTATATGGTTAATGTAAGCCAAAATTATGAACAAGTTGCCTTAATCAATTGGTTAGGTTTATATAGTAAGTCTTGCATTTGAAATTTTGGAAGTATATTTGTTAATTGTCTTTATTTCTAGTCATGTAATGTACAAAATATTCTCAATTCTAAGAGCTTACAACCAACCATATGTTAATACTTGATATTTATTCAAAGTAATAACCACATACTTTCATCAACTATCAAAATAATTAGTCCATAATATAACCATTACAACTATAGAAATCAAAATGACATCTAAATAAAACTTAATTCCCATAACTAGAATATTACACATATTTGGAGCAAAGAGAGATCGATATTGATGGTGGGATGAGAAGTATTAAGCCTAAAATTCTTGCATTGAACAATAAAATAATGAAATATGAAAGTATGATTAATTTTCAAAACATGACCAACACATTTGCATGCTATAAGAGTAGTAATAAAAGAATGATTTTGACAAAATGACAATTAGGAATCTATAAGGATTAAGATTACAATTATAGTTAAGATTATAATTATGATTTTAATTTAAAAAATGGATAGAGCGATAGTTGCAATATTATTTTTGCACTTTGAACAACTACAATATCATTAATCTCAAGCTACCATTGACTGATCTCTATAGCTTACAAGTGCAAGTACTTGCTACTAAGTGACACTTGTTTTAAATTAAAAAAAACCTTTCTCTTCCTATTGATAAAAAATATAAAAACCTAATTAAACTATAATAAATTCAATACATGCTTTTCATATTAAAATACAATTAAAATTCAATGACAAATTTCATATAGATATCTAAATAGTACTGAGTTCAAATCTTCTTCAATATAAAAAAACATCTTCTTCAATACAAAAAGAAAAAAAAAACACAATTAAAATTCAATGGCAAATTTCATATAGATATCTAAATAGTGCTGAGTTCAAATCTTCTTCAATATAAAAAAAACATCTTCTTCAATACAAAAAGAAAAAAAAAACACAATTAAAATACATTTAAATAAAACCTCAAACTCAATTAAAACATAAATATTAAAATATATATATATATAAGTGAAAGCTCAAACTCAATTAAAACACACATTAAAAATAAATTATAACTGAATTTTTTAAAGTCCAAAGACGATACAGAAGAACAGCGACATAATAATTAAAGAGGAGGAATATTGGCGGATATAGTAGCCTACACGCCTTCAATTTTATAATCCGGAAAAATATGCATTCCGTCCTCCGCCTTCCATGAACTCCCACAGAGGAGAACCTGATTTGATCGTAACAGGCAATCTTTTCCACCACTTCACAAAACTTCCCTCTTCAATGAAAAAATCTTCACAGACCTGTTTCCTGTCAATCAATGTCTTCACCATTGATAGGAAGCTCTGCAGATTGGCCTTCAGCTCAGAAGGAAGTTCCTGGCCTCCCCCAAGATTAGGAATGGCCTTAGCCATGGTGTATGAAATCTGCTCGAAATGTGCCCATAAGCAGGACTCCGGAGTGCAAAGATTATTGATTTGTGTGCCGCGCCGCAGTTCTTGAGCTTCCAGCCATTTCTGAAGCAGCAAATATCGGCGAGGCCTGCCTTTTGCGAGGTACTGTCCTGTGTCCTCATGCTTGCCCAGTCTGTAGTAATTGGCGATGTCCAAGGGTTCCACCATTCTTCTGTATGATGTTCCTGCTTTGATCCACTCTTCCTGTGACTCGAAATCGTCAGGCAGTTCTTTTCTGCGGAGCATGTCCTTTATCTCGTCCCAGAATCCTGCAAGCCGCAGCCGAGATAGGTTTGCCAGGAAATCCCTCTTCTCTGCGTGCTGCTTGAAGCAGTCGTAGTAGCCTGTCCCCATTGCCTTTGAGGTCTTCTTGTATGTCTCCAATTCCTCCACTATTGCCCTCATGTTTCCCAGTTCTTGTTCCTTTTTGACCTTGTTGCTGTTCAATCTTCTCATCACTTCTTCCGCGGCTTTCAGTGCCAATTGGACCTCCAGGCTCTGCACGGTGTGTTTGTTTGATGTTATCAGCAACATGTGGCTTAAGTTTTGGGGGTTTGGGGATCAGAATGGCTATCACTGGGTTCAGAAACCGTTTTAAATTTCAGATTTGGGAGGGAAGGGGGAAGAGAAGGCCAGGTGGAATGCTGGTGGGAAATTGAAATTGGAACCTAATGATCAATTGTATTGAATGTTATCATGGTTGATTGTCTGGTTTGGTGAAATGAAACTTCATTTCTCTGCAGAGCAGAGTTCAGACGTGAAAACCCTAATTTCTCTGTAGAGCAGAATCCGAGGTGAAAAACCTAATTTCGTGGAAACTTATATTTCATGTATCCCTGCAGAGCAGAGTCCAGAAGTGAAAAGCTAACAAGGTTGGTTTGTAAGCTAGGAAATAAGGAGAGAAGAACTAGAGAAGTGAAAAGGATCAATTATAGATATGATTTTAATAGTTCTTGTCCATAAATTATGGAATCAATTGTGTGAGTTTATTTTTTTACTTAAGGATCAAACCTCACAGTCTACAGTTAGAAAGAAGTCAGTAAAACAAGAGAAAAGAAAAGAAGAGAGCAAGACAAGAAAAAAAAAATCCTTTTCTTGTCTTGTTCCCTTCTTTCTGAAGATATGTATTATGAATTAATGATATCAGATTTCTCCAATCCATACTGTTAAGAACTGTTGTTTCTGAATTAGATTGTGTGTGATTTTTTTCATCGGCTTTTTAGCTCATATTCCATGCTCTATCACGAGAATGTTAGATAACTAAGAAGCATATAGAATAGATTCATAAAATTTGATACCAAAAACCAAAAAACAAGACAAGAAAAATGATTCTTTTTTCATCAAACTCCCTTCTTTCTCCTAATAAATCATGAAATCTGATCCACAACATGGAAAATAAATTTACACAGTTGATATCAGAAATCATGTCAAAACAAAACAAAACAAAACAAAACAAAAAACAAAAAACAAAAACAAAACAAAACTTATGTAAAAAAGCTTCACTAGTGGAGGAAGGGTTGGTCAGTTCTATAGTGTAACTCACAGAGTTAGATTAAGAGCTCTAGGAACTAAGGTTTTCATGTTCTGTAGACACACATATAACCCACAAACCTATCTGACATTTAAGCTGAATGCTTCGGCAATAGGATAGATGGTAATGGGTGTTGGGCGGATAGTAAGTAAAACATCCATTTTTACTATAAATTTGTCCTCAAATTAGTAAGAAAACGAATTGAAATCAGATTAGGCAGTGTCCCATAAATGTTTACCTGAGTTCCGAGACCGACGGCTTCGAACTGCTTTGCCAGATTGTCATGACAGTCGACATCCATTGAATTCAGCACGTCTTCGAGAATGGAACCGTATTGAATGTGCTCGGAAATGCACCTGTAGGGTTCTGCCAGGTGATATTCATTTGGGCTTTGAAGGCTATAGAACAAAATCTGAAGAACAGCTTCGTAATTATCGGTGCAGAGAAAACCGCCGCGAGACAGGAAGATATAAGAGCCAAATGCTCTGTATGGGCTTTGTCTCACCACGCTGCTTATGCCACTTAACAGCATATTATTGGGCGCCATACACATGGCGCTTCTGTAACTCGCTACTGCTGCTGTGTGTTGCATTACATTTTTAAGAAAGTTTCCAGCTTCAGAAAGCAAGGGAGCAGATACCACATTGGTGTTCCTTATTGAGCTCGCCCAATAAGGTATCAAGGCTCTTAATGGCTCAGAGATTAATCTAAGTGGCGCCAGTAGAATTCGAGGAACTATATCGTACCTGGAAATGACATGGTAAAAATGGGATGCCCATTTCTCCCGCCGAACAGATTGTGCAAATATTTCGTCCCCCACAAGAGGAGATCCAAAGGTTACGCAGATTGGAGGCTGATTCGATGAATAGCCCTGCTGTTCTAGTAGCCATAATGTCGCCAATACAGCCACAGACCCTCCAAAAGAGTGTCCTGTAAACACAATTCTTCTGTTCTTCCCTCCTTGCACCTGAAAAAACAGCCAGATTTGGAAACAAACTAAGTAAATGCATTTTTCTATAGAAACTCTGGGCTGTAGTGTTTGGCGAACTTGATCTCTCAAAACAATCTTGAAAGGAACTACCCAGAGAGTTAATGTGAGGATTTTAAGGCCTTTTACAGACTTACAGACTTCTGATTAAGATAAAAAGTGGGTTTCCCAAAGAATCCGAAACAGACCAGCAGATTGGCAGAATATTTTTTTGAATCTTTAAAAAAAAATCGATTTCTCAACTACAATCAACCATTGCGTTAAAAAAGTTCCTTAAGACAACCTCATTCCCTATCATCTGGTCTAACAAGTTGCTAGTCAAGTACTCATATTAACACACCAGGTTTTAAGATATGGAAGAATTTGAAGCGAGGCAGCTGAAACGGAAAGCAACACACAAACCAAAAAAAGAAAACTAACTTATTTAACGAAGGTGTATTACCACTGGTAAAAGTTCTATATCAATTTTTGATTAACAATCAGGAAAACGCCATTAATATCTATGTTGTGTCAATTTTCTATATAATAAAAAATATAGTTTCCTCTAGAAAACCGTATAGAAATTCTAAGGGCACAATTAACTTTAAGTTTGAAAACCAGATTGCAGGGTCATGGTAGAAAAACTTAGCAAAATCAACTCAGTGATCACCTACAAAAAAATTTAAAGTTAAAAGCCTCTGATCAATTCACTTTAAACAATCTTCTCTGTTTGAAACACAAATCATGAACCTATAAGGCTTTTAGAGTATATGACAATAACAGATATGCTACTGAAATTAATTTTGTGAATTCTGTTTGTATTAATATTTTAAATTACACTTACTTACACTTCCAGAAGCATTGCAATCAGTACATGAAAAGCAAATCTAATCGCTCAATTTAGGCTTCAACTCTGATCATCTAAAAGCTGAAACGAGGAGACCAGAAATGGCTAAAAAAATGTGCAGGAGAGCCGAAGGATGAAAAAAATCATGATGCAAAACTGTTAAATATATCATAAAACAGAGCCACATCAAAAACAAGATGTTTCAGACTAAATTAAATAAGCAAAAAGCTACAAAAAAGTTGTACTAATCTGTCTTGTGTACTCTCAGAGTCTTCCACAGATTTGAAATTCACATAATCCATTACAGATGAGAGTTAAAAGAACACAGCTATTCAATGAACTTGTATTATGAAAACCAACCTTGTTCTCAAATTCAGTCCTCTGCAGCAGCAACAGAAAGCGTTCCAGAGTGGGTTTATGAACCTTGGCTGGCTCGTCCAGGCCAATAGACTTCAAAGACCTGAACAGTTGGTTCCCCTCATCTACCTTACACTCTCCAAACTTACTCTCTGCAGAAACTTCTTCCACACTGTTACATCCAGGAAACGAGATGAAGACAAAATCATCCTGTTTCCTACAAGCAAAAAGCCCATTCCCATATTTATAAGCTTCTTGGCAGACCTCCCAACAAGTGGGAAGGAACCTAGGTATATCAGGGAGGCCAGAAACACCTCTCATCCTCGCATAAAGAAACACAGTAAAATGTCTGGCTATGTATGGAAAAGGCCGATCAATTCAATCCATATTGTTGATCCTCATTCCTGGCACGAAACAAGATCGAAGGTGTGTGGAAATTACATGGAAATGAGGCGTTTGATCGAGTCTGATTTATTGAGGTCCCCATTGAGCTTAGTTTCTACCCATTTTCCGACTTACTCATCAATCGTACAGAACGTCAACGTCCAAGCCCATCTTAATCTTCGACCTCCACTACCATTTCTTGGAAGAGAGCTCAGACGAAAGAATTGTGCATTCCTTTGCTTTTTCCGGCTTTGTACTAAGCCAGTGGACTATTCGTCAAGGCTACCTATTTTGTATGTACATGAAATTGCTCTGAACTTTCTTCTCTTTTGTCTTCTATATATGTTTATTAGACTCGTCAAATCAATATTTATTATAGACATGTTTAATTAATTTGTTTGGTTTTCAATACGTTAAAATGAATAAATAAACATAAAAATAAAAAATAGTTTGGTTGGAGGATTAATTTTTATTATTTTTATTATTAATTCTATATATTATACAAATTACTTATCTCAAATATGATTGGTTGAATTGGTTTGGTGTTACACTTTTTTTAGCTATATTTGTTAAATAATGGATAGAATTGTTTTTTCATCCCTGGCTAAACCTAAAATAACATTCAAAATTGAACGAGGTAACCCTAAGATTTGTAAAACGAATACTTCAAGTCATAGAAAGTCAATTATTAAAATTAGAAACTTGAATAAATTTCATATAATATATATCCATCAATCATTTATATTAATCCCAAAGACTCCATAATATAAAATCATTGAAAATAACTTTACATTTGAATCTAAATAAATTTGATAAAATAAATGTTTCATTAAATTAAAAAATTAAAAATTAAAAATTTATTTGTTTGAAATATAAAAACAATTTTCTTTGTAAATTAAATCACCCTATACATTAAAAATACCTTTCATGGAAAAACCCACATGACTTTTCAACTTATATTTAAAGTAAACATTGTTGAAATTATTTAAAGATTATTTGGTTCCATTCTTCTCATGACTTGTTTTTTCATATTTAATTACCTAATACCTACACAAGATCACTGCGTGATTAACTTATATTTAATTACCTAATACCTACACAAGATCAATGCGTGATTAACTTATATTTAAATGGGCGTATACTAGTCTAAAACATTGACTTGGTATCCTAAGCTTTAGGATTTTATATAGACTCATATATCTATTCGTTGAGACAAATTATATATGTTAATAAATATAATAAAAAAATAATTCTTTTCTAGGAGATAAATGAATTAGGATAGGATTTTACGCTATTAAGAAGACCATTTCATCTAAAATATAGAATGTTATAGATATTAAGGAGACCATTTTGAATTGTTTAGTTTAATCACCGTTTCCAATTGAAAAAAATAATTCTTTTCTAGGAGATAAATGAATTAGGATAGGATTTTACGCTATTAAGAAGACCATTTCATCTAAAATATAGAATGTTATAGATATTAAGGAGACCATTTTGAATTGTTTAGTTTAATCACCATTTGTAAATAATTTATATGTTTGATAATTTGAAAAGATAATTACTATTTTCATAAAAGAGTGTATAGATGAATATAACTTATATCTTGTGAAGGAGAATGTAAATTTGTTGTTATGATCAATTTGAAATTCATTCTCTTTTATATTGAATTGAGAATTTTATGTCTAGCTTATACTTTACTTTGTCGTGATGGATTTGTTTCACATAAGAACTACATGTCAAACAATATTAGATAACTTTTATGTTGATAGCTTAAGAAATATTAATTGCCTAGAAAAATTCATGCCAAAGTTTATTTTGGATAAGAAAATATGGGAGTTAAATACATTTCAATATTAAGAAAAAAAATTGATTGGGGAGTAATGTCAAGTATCAAGTATACCAAGTTTAATGACAATAATTAATATGGACTCATTTCAAAAAGAAAAAAAAATCATGATTGTTTAAAGGAGAAGGGTCTACAAAACCAAACTTAAAACTTTTCCCATATTTATAAAATAAGTTGTGAATGTGGAAACAACATTGTGAATAGTAAGCACACCCATCTTATCTCTCTTAATTTTTCATACTAGCATAAGGCCACATTAGATGATGTGAAATATGTGAAACCATATGGTTTACATCTATAAGTCAAAATTGCAAACATTGGTTTATACATGTAAGTTTTGCATGTTACAATTTAATATTACCTAATAATTTTGAATATCAATATGCATATTTTTTTCTAAATGCAAGAGGTAACGTATGGCGTACCAACACCATCTAATCACATTGACTTGACTATGACAAACTTAAATGGACATCGATAGTCAAATCACTTAATGTTGTTAGTAAATATTTAATATTGTATTACAAATGTCAACATGTAGTACAATTTAACATTAACAATATAATTTGAACATGTAACTATCTTCTAAATACCATGAGCACCCTTTGAAGTACCACCACTAATTTGTAACGCCCCACTAGGGAACCTAGGAGGACAACTAGTAAACTATAGAACACAACGATTTTTTTTAAACATTAACAACAAAACAACATCAACTTTAACACTATGATTGTAACTACATTTTATGACAACTAAATAAAGGATGCATTACATTAACTATTGTAGACACTAGAAATGATTAACACCTGCAGTGTCATTTTTTAACATCTTGGCATACTTTAAAAAAAAATGTTTTGTCATTGTTCTAATGATTCCTCTATGACACACATTTGATCTTTATTATTTGTCGATATTGTGTCATTATTCATTAATTAAATAATGAAAATTTATTTAATTAATTATTAACATTCATTTCCTAACCCTCATCATCTCTTATAGATTTGACCTTTTGACCATGTCTAATTATGTGATTTTGGCAATTTCACCCTTGGTTATTTAATTTTATTAATTGATTAATTATCCTCTTTAGGGGTGAATAACCATTAATTTGTCCCTTATACCTAAGTCATATGTCATGATAAATAAATTGAACTTATTTATCCCCCTTTTCCCATTATTCCAAAATTAATTAGTTTCAAATTAATTAATTGAATAATTTATCCTAAATGTGGGAATTAATAATTTTGAAATTCCCTCATTTCCTAATCCCACTAATTTGGCTGCATTTCCCCTAATTGTACTTCCACCCACTAATTTAGCTTCCATCTCCTTCTTTCACTCCTTACACCTTCTCCCCTAATTTAGCCTTACACATTCCCCTCAAATTATGCATTTGATTTCTCAATTCCTTTGCAAACCAATTTGCCTTTTCATTTTTTTCATAACATGTCATAAGTTGTCATTTTCCCAAACACAACTCTTAAATTGTCTTAACTTTGTCATTTACCATTTTTGAGTCTTCAACTGTGATCTTGACCATCAATTGGGTTTCAATCTTGTCCATCGATTCAAGCTTGAATTTGATCATATTTTAGGGTTTTGATGTGTTTACAGGTATAGGTATAGGTTATGCGCACTTGGAGGCTTTTGTTGCGTAGTTTGGATCATAGGTGTGCACTCAAACACTTCTAATGTGCAGTTAGACACTTTTTCTATGTACTTAGGATATATTATGCGCAGTTTAACCTAATATCCGCGCATTTGGACTTAGTTAGACAAATTATAGTTAGTTTCATTGGGATTTTTTAGTTTGATGCTACATGCATGTTTGTTGACGATCATTCTGTTAAATCAATGGCATAAACTAAAGTATACACTTTTAGTTGGGCTTGAAAATGAACCATACACTTTTGTTTGGGTTAAAAATGAATACAAATATATCACATAGTTTAACTAGGATGATGGAATGAAACACAATCTTTCAGATGGACCTAGATAGGGGGTTAATTAATCAAAATTTATGCAAATTCTAAGTTTTAGATTAAATCTAGAAATAACCATGCATTATGTTACAGTTTCTACGTAATTAGGATTGTTTTGTGCACTTGGAATATTTTGACGCGCACTCGAGTGACTTACTGCGTACTTGGTGCGGGTTTCTACCCAATTGGATGTTGTTTATGCACAATTGGGATAAGTGTTGTGCAGTTGGGATAACTGTTGCACAATAGGGAAGTTATAATGATTTTCTATTTGAATGTGTCCCTTCTATTTTTGATGATTTCTGATTTCTATCAAAATGGAGATTTTTTTGTTTTACTGATGATTTGTGTAGCGCTTTGGCAATTTTGGGATGAAGAACTTTTGATCAAAACTACTGACAAGTTTGTTGCAGGATGTATGAAAAATAATTGTGTGCTTTCAAAACTTTTGTTGGAATTATAATGTGAATGTAGTACTGAGAGGGGAGGGGTGAATCAGTACCTCTAAGACTTTTCTTGGTTAGCCCATTAACCCTTTGTCATCAGTTTGTAAATTCTCTTATCTAACTGTTCATCTTTATTTATGCATATGCAATTATAACATAAGTTCTTTAATATGTGGGTGATCCCACAATAGTGGGTTACACTTTTTTGCCTAAACGGACATTGAACTCTACATTTTGAGAAAAACTTTCACATTCGGATGCATATTGTCGTTAAACTGTTTGAAATCGGAAGA